>CABEEJ010000236.1:0-166243 GCA_901482245.1 Timema douglasi | reverse complement strand
GGGCTAGCTTGAGCTCAAGTTGGCCCGCCACATTAAATATTTTTTAAATTGGCCAATTTCACAGCACAAATGTTCATGTTCGGGCACATATGAGCACAAATAGAGCACAAACGATTAGACAAAAAAAAAATTTTTTCCAGCAATGTGGCGGGCCAACTTGAGTCACGTGATATAGACTGATGAACAGATAGCCAAACAATCGAAATCGCAAAAACACTGTTTTAGTTTTAGGGGGTCATAAAACTTCTGGAGTGTGTGGAAAATCACACAACATTGGCAAATTATATATATAAGATTATAAATGAATTAATATAAACTTTTAAAGAAACTTCGAGAAAAGAAGAACATCTCTGTCCAACAAAGAGTTTAAAAGTGAGCCGAATTTCTTTGACTCTTTTCTTTTTGTGTGCATGCGCAGTGCTGCTCTTTTGTTCATCCTGTTCAGTCGGCTGCACACGGTCTTGATTGATTGTGTAACCGGACCAACCATGGGTTCATGTTAAGTTCTGAATAAATGTGTAAGCTACAATCTCTCGAGGGCTTTCTCCGCCCAAACCCCAGAGTAACACCCTGACATACTGCGCCCCAATTCTGGCTCACTGTCCTCAATTTAATACAGCTGGTGTCAACAGGTGCAGATGCTTTCTTCACGAGTAACAAACGGGGTCCACAAGTGGTGTGGGCACAAAATTCAATTCACCCTTAATGGTAAGTTTTCCCTAACTCAAATATTTGCAGAAAGATTATCATTATCATTATCATTATCATTATTATTATTATTATTATTATTATTATTATTATTATTATTATTAGTATTATTATTATTATTATTATTAGCACCGCGTCTTACTACCCGTTCGGGTTATATGCACAGAGAGATTATCAAAATAGATAATTTACGCTCGTGTAAAGTACTATCAAAATCATTTTCATGAGAAAATGGGAGTAGTCATTTTGTTTATAAGGTTAACCAGCACCTAAATGTGAATTTTAATTAAAATTACTAGAGTGGAATTTGAAGAAATAAATTTGATCTCTCTTTGTTCTAAAGTAAGCTGCCCTTAGAAAAAAAATTAATCGAGAATCTGTCCCCATTTGGTTCTTTCCGACAGTCTATACTATAAGTGTGCAAAGCTTAAGATTTCTAAGTTATTTAGGGGCTTCTGGAGGGTGAAAAAAAAAGACACCACAAATATTAGGAAATCATATATAGATATACATAAACACTCATGCATTTTGTTTACAAAATGTTTGTAGAATTTATCTGACCTGACTTGGTTTGTTTTGTTTGCTTGACATAAACTTATTGATTTAGGCTTATTTACTCTATGGCGTTAGGAGCTCGAAAGTTCATTTCCGCACCTAGAAAAGTATGCCATCTATCCTTAACCCTTGATAGTTCTATCACGTCCACCACATTACACTCTATCTCTTTCAGGTCCATTCTAATGTTGTTCTCCCGTCTGCCTCCAGGTCTTCCCAATGGTCTTTTCCCATTTGGTTTGCCAGTCACTACACTAAAAGATGTTATAGAATCTTCCATTCATGCTGCATGTCCTGCCCACCATAATCTACTAGACTTTATTATGACAACAATGTCTTATGATGAGTACAAGGTATGTAACTCATCTATGTAACCTCCTTCACGCCCTGGTAGCCTCATACCTTTTTGGAATAAATATCTACCTTATCAACTTGTTTTCAAACATCCTAAATTTGGTTTCCCCGAGTAAAGTAAGAAACCACGTTTTATACCCATAGAGAACACCAGTAAATTAAATTATCATCCCCAATCTGTGTTCTCTGTGATTATGTACTTAGTCTTTTCAGCATTCACTTCTAAATCTAATCTTACTAGCCTCTAATAAAATGTCTGCATTTCTTGAAACAGCTTCCTTACTATTTCCTAACAAAGCTAAACCATCTGCTTAGCCTAATAGTTGCATTGTAATGTTTAATGTCAACCCTACCCTAATAGCATACTCTAAGGCTAAATTTAAACATAATGGGGAAATTGCATCTCCTTGTTTCAATCCATTATGTACTACAAAAGTGTCTGATAAATGACATCCAAGCTGTACTTTGTCACGCGTATCAGTCAAACAAACCTCAATTAGCTTGACAAGATTTTTGAATAACCCAAGCTTGGTTAAAATTTAATATAAGATACTTCGTTAAACTGAATCATAGGCCTTTTTGAAATCTATGTACAAATTATGTTCATGTTTTATCCCCAATTTTTTAAATAATATTTGTCAAATGGTAAAAAGCTGATCCAGTGTTGATCTATTCCGTCGAAATCAACACTGATGATCTCCAATTATTTCCTCTGCATATGGCATTAATCTAGGGTGACTCGATTTTCAAAACAAAAAAACGGGACATTTAGACTCATCAAAGGTTCACTCTGCATAAAAATTCAATAGTAGCAATTAATATATAGCATATTTGAACAAGTTATTTTACTCTTGTAATATAGAACTTAAGTGTATTATTGAGTTTCAGCATTATCTTTAAACTTTTAATAGTATTTCAGAAAATTATTTCTTCAAAAATATAGGAACAAAGTGTATTATAGAGTATAAGCACCAACATAATTGTCTTATGACATCATAACTTATAGAAATAAGACTTCAATGTACAAACACAACACACCATTGTTACCGCTTGTTATTAGTTTAAACAGCTGGTGCAGCAGTGCTACCACAAGATGCAGCATTAGTCAGACTGTCAAATTTTGACTTATCACAGAGTGGGTGTGTTCACAATAGTTTACAATCGTCACAGCGTGCATATATTTGACCTTGGAACATAATTACGATGCTTATTTCATGCACCATTAGCAGAGCCTTTCACGCATTTGACATTCAAAACATTCAAAGCTTCTAAAACTGTTGCGGTCATGCCACAATTTTAAAAAGGGACAAAGAGAGACCAAAATTAATAAAAAGGGACAACTTAGCATCTCGTTCAAGTTTCGTGGGGACAACACAGTGAAAAAAAAAGGCACAATCCCATTAAAAACAAGACATTTGGTCACCCTATGTTAATCTCATTTAAATTATGTTGGATAAAATTTAATAGCATGTTGATAGTAGTGAAATACTTCTATAGTCACTACACTCGGTTTTTACCTCCTTTTGGAAAATAGGTATTATAATACTCTCCTTCCAAAACCCTGTGGTTCTACATAGCCTATCTAGTAATTAATTATTATCTTCTTAAAACAATCAATTCTTTTTCTGCATACCGTCTTGAAAATTGTTATGCATTTTCCTTAGATATCCTTTTATCAAAGTAGTATTTTTATTATGTATAGATTTTTGCTCACGACATGTGACTTTATATGTATGTAAGATTATTTTCTTAGAACAATGTGTGCTTGTTCGTTTTAGCATGGAATTGGAAATTTAGAGAGCCTTCTTAGTGTAGTACATATGCAATTTTTTAGACAGTTATTTGAGCAGAATAAGAAACAAAGCTATATTTTAGAAAAACGTTATCATCACCTTCATTGAACATAAGCCTCAAGTATCCTTGCACATCAATGTATCCACAATGTGAACATCATAGTTCTCATTGGCACGATTTTGAGGCGTATAAATCTACGACTCACCTAAATGTTTGATAGAGATCCATGAGGCCGAATTATTAAGACCAACTATCTCTTTCTCTTCCCTGCGGTATCAGTAATAGGTTGAGAGATAGCCATCTTGTTTAAAAGTTTTGTAATAGGTGTAGATATTTATCATACTGCTTCATCTGACACATAACATTCACTACCTATCTATATGTATTCTAATAATATAATATTGACTGCTTTAATCATATCACGGGCAACCTTTACAGTTTTATTCTCGTGTAATGCCATGTCAACTGACCATACAACAATTGAACTCTCAATCGACATATTTGTGTCCAACATTACAATTAGATATGTTAGTCTCACTTCAACATGTAAGACAAGAAGTATCCACAAAAATGTATGCTTCATGAAAAATAATGATTCATAAGACTGGAATGTGAAATAATTTTTTTTTTCTGTTGCCTCAAATGTGAAAGGCGATTTTAAATAATTCTGAGAAGCTAGATTTAATGCTGAAATGCATTTACCTCTATCACGTATGTTTTTAACAGATTACAAAAATAATGCTAAAAAAAATGGATTTTTAGTGTAATAAAGAGCATAATAGAATTAAAAACAAAATAAACTGTTTATTTCTACTATATTAAACTGAGTATCTACATAACTTTAAAAATGATCAGTGTCTGAAGATTAGAATTTTTCCTCTGCTTGGAAGGAGGGCTGTGTTGATTTACTTTTATGTCCTTGTTGGATATTTTATCTTTTCAAGCACCAAACATAGTCCGCTACCATTGCTACATTCCACTGTCCCTGGTATCTTCTCTTCATCTCTTTTATTTCCTGATGAATTCTTTCACCCCTCCTCCCTCAGAGTTACCAAATTATCAGGAAAGTAGTCAATGTGAGAGTACAAAATGTGGATTTTAAAATCAAATTGTACTTGAGAGCTCGCAGTCTTCTTAATATATTTCTCACCATTTCTTTATATTGTACGTCTTTGACATTTCCAAGGAACTTATTGACTACGTCTTGGAAAGAACACCCTATCTGACGTTCTATTTTGTTCATAGTTTACAAAAATTCACTGTCCTTCATAAGCTGTCTAATCTGAGGTTCATCGAATGCTCCCTCTTTTATCTTAGCTTTAGATAAAACTGGAAATTTTCGACTTAAATACTTGAAGCATAGATCACTCTTGTCCAGCGCATTTATGAAATGTTTCATTGTCCAAAGTTTTATATGCAAAGGAGGCAATAGTATTTTTTCAGGATCAACTAGACTGGCACGAATGACTTTTTTTTTTGTCCCGGCATTAAACTTCTCTTAGGCCATTCTCTCATTGTCCAATGTCTATCCCTATTTCTACTGTCACATTCACATAAAAAACAAGAAAATGTTGTATACCCTTCTTGTTGGCCTAGCAAGATACCAGAAAAAAATTAGGTCTCCACACAACAGCCATTGATGTTCCTGATAGTTAATTTTTTCCAAAAATTGATTGAAGATTTTCATATATTTCTTTCAGAGAAACAGAATGCACAACTGGAATCGAAAGAAATACACTTCTATTATGCAAAAGAACTGCTTCGAGACATCTTTTCAAAGTATCAATAAATAATCATTAGTCATTAATATTGTAAGCTAGTTCTCCCAGTTAATGAATTAAACCAGGTGTGTCACAAAAATTAACTAGCTGGTCTTCCATCTTAAAGGAATTACTAAATCCTTCCTCTGGACCAGTAAAATGTGGTTTCTGGTGCCAGCAGATTTATTTCTTTTAATCTCGATCCCAGTATTTCACTCTTGTTCTTGGTAAGACCTAAGTCCCGTACTAAATTAGTCAAGTCAGTTTGAGTAAAAAGCTGAGGTTTATTTTCGTTAGTGACGAGTGAAAAAATCCTCATCAACGTTAACATTTTCTGTAGACTCAGAGGAACATGACTGCTCATTGTCCTCTAAATGAGTCAGTGGGATAGGAATTGTAACATCTGGTCCATGCGGCACAGGTCTTATAGCTGATGCTATGCCTTCTGGATATTTGATTTTTGACTTATTCATTTGGTTTGCGCCATATCATGGGAATCCCAAACAGCATAGATTTTTGTCTTTTGTAATTCAACAGTCATTCAACACAAGTTTTACATGCAGTATGGGGAGTCCAGTCATTATCCCGATCTCCAAGTTTAACTTTAAGATAGACAAATTTCACTTTCTTAATAAATGATGTAATATTTTTTTTCTGCCTTTGTAACAAGTATGAACCACATATGAAACATAAATTATCTGGATTATTCACACATTGCCTCTTTGTAGAGACAGATGCCATATTATTGTTAACTATGTAACACTTTATACACAACATAAATTAAAACTAAAACATAGCACTGAACTGTTAACAATTAAGGATACTACACTGCCGACCATGAGTAATGAATAGCAACTGAGGTCTTTGAGATGTTATGTTAAGATGCACTTTCCTCCAAGGAGATGAGTTTATCTTACTAAAGATAAATATACATGACCTGTAACTTTTCTCCTGAGTCACCATTGACAGATTTATTAGCCCATTTCATGATCACCCGAAACTTTTAAACACTTGGAAAGATAAAGATAATAAATTCAGGGGTAAGGAAGCAGACAAAGGGTGGTTTGTTTTGTGGAAATATATCCATGAATATCACTCGTGTGTGCTAAAGTTATTAATTTTTAGCTATATTTGTATGATTATTAACGCAATTATGACAAGATATAGTATCCAGTACCATTAATATAATATTGAATTACAGAAAATCTGACGTGTTATGACAAAGACATTTTCAAAATCAGCATATCGTTTTATACAGATCACTTATTTCCATCAAGACAGCAGAATCATCGCAAGCCAGTGTTAATCCAACACCTCAAATAAGTGTCCTTTGATAGAATGAAGGTTCAATATAAGAGTGAAGTTAATTAAGTTCATATTAATGAAGGAAGTGTGCCAGTCATTATTTCTAGTCTAACTCACATGCCAGTCAAGTTAAAAAAAAAAGATTCCAACTTTAGACAATTCTTAAGAGTATAAGCAATATATGATTGTAGAAGATTGAAGGCTCACGTTAGTTTTAAATAGACTAAGGTCCTGTAGATGCTACTACATTATGCAAGGACAAACATACTATGTCTTAAATCTGATCATTATTATTGATCTTGATGGTTAATTTACCTATCAACAGCAACTCATGCAATTTTTGCGTAGAGTGTATGTAGATCAGTGTAAGAACCCTATGTAGTATCTATCTTTCATGATAGTAACTCTACATATTTTTAATTCTTAGAGATATTTTCAGTAAGACACACTACCTCAATCTTGAGTAGTTGTGTGCCTTCTTGAACAATTTCTCTAAGTTTATGATCTTAAGGTGATTCTATTTAAGTTCGAGAATTTCGTCCAATCTTTTAGAAATCAAATCCTTATTAGGTAATATATTACGCGTTCCTTTCATCTGTATGTGCCTTGAGGTACGCATCCTTCCAACCCTTCCAGTCTGCTGACGTAGTCAAGACGTTTAGACCATACATCATTATATCCTCAAAGGCTCTAAGAGATTAAGTATTTGCTTCTTTCTGTTCTTTTATTCACTTTATTCCTGTACATACAGTGATCAAGTTTCGAAATTTACCATATAATGTTATGTATTAAATGGAACACCCAAGCTCTTGATTCGTCCTTCATCAACCTTGTGAGATTTACTTTCCAATGAAAATTCGTTTTTTGTTTTTCGAACATAAATTGCACATGTATATTTAACCCATTGAAAAGTAATATCACTGTATACATAGTAAAATATTATTATTATTATTTAGCACCGCGTCTTACTACCCAATGGGGTTATTCGCTTAAGAGCTAATTACGCTAATGAATTAGGAATTGGGGAGATTGAATTTAGAGGAAGTGAACCCATATTGGCGTGAAGGGAGAGTGTAAAACCATTTAGGACACCCCCCTCCCCAGTTAATCAGAATGAGATTCAAACCTCGATCTACTTGTCCTCGGCAGTCTTGCTCAACACAAATCTAGCGCGTTAGCCAAATACGCCATCGAGGCTGGTAATATTTTAATAATAATAATTATTATTATACATTATTATTATTATTTTTATTATTATTATTATTATTATTATTATTATTATTATTAAGAGGTCTCAGGCTCATATAATTCAGCTAAAAAAGGACAATAAGTTTATTGCTTTATTTTGTTTCTTTTTAGCACAGGGTCTTACTACACATTCAGGTTATACGCTTATGTACTAATTATGCCAATGGTTTTAAGGATTAGTAAGGTTATATTTATATGAAGTTTACTAACATTTGAGTGGAGGAACAGTGGAAAACAATTTTGGAGAAAAACTCAGTACACCCGACCATGATTCGAAACTCGATCTCCCCATCATTGGCAGTCTAGTCTACTGAAAGAGTATAGTGTGTTAGACCACGCGGCCACCAAAGCAGCTAAGATTATTAATGTCCCTCATTATCGGTTTGTGTAATCACGAATTGAATAAAAATTCAAGAGCATTCCGTTTGAAGTCCATTTAACCAGATAATGTAAGTAACTGTTTACTGTGACATATAGTTAGCTGGTGGTGGAGTTATCAACTTACTAACCAGGTCACGGATCAGTGTTGCCATCTTGATGGAATAAGATGAAAACCTTCACAACCTCCAAACATCCCAAAACCCATGGTAAGGATGATCAAATTCGAATAATTAATATTAAAGATGTATATCTCTTATTGTTTTATTTACTCATTTATAAACTATATTTATTGTGCTAATTGGACATATAATTATGTTATGTTGGCAGCGAGATATGGCGGACCGATGTAGTTTGGTGTATGGTTAGCTTGACTTATTTTTACAGGTTTGCGGCTGGAAGCACGTGTTCCGGGAGAGTCATTTGAGTCCTATCTTAGAGGCCGGCTGGCCATAACATGGTTATGGTGAATAGTTTTGGTTAAAATTTCAAATGTTTTCATGTGGAATAGTGTCTTCGAGTACAATTAGAATAGTTACTATTACATCTGCCAATGAAAAGTGATCACCCTTTTGTTCTACCTTCACAAGAGGACTTTTCCTGGTTCGTGGAGAACTTAGTGGGAAAACCACACCATTTTGGAAAGTGCCTAGTACTTCAGCCCTATTAGAGAAACTAAACCCTGTCGTGTTTATAAAAGATTTGTGTACAATCCGCGTCGGTGGCTGTAAGGTCTAAGTCGCAACCCTTGTAATAGACTACTGCAGAAGACGGGGAGATTGGTGTTCAATCTGGGTCGGGTGTACTGAGGGTGGTTTTCTAAAATGGTTTTACACTCGCCCTCCATCTTACTTTCAATTTAACCTTCCTAGCACATTAATATATTTAGTACATGGGTGTATGTATAGCCCGAACTAGTAGTAATACACTGTTCTAAAAAAAATATTAGTGTGTAGCATGTATTGAGATCACCCTGCAACTTATTTCTTGGTCTAATGGCAGGGACTACTGGATACCGGGGGTATCCATCGATGTCTACCACAAGTTGACCTAACACTTATTTTAGGTGATTTGGTACTTGCTGTTTTAAACAATAATGTAGCGAGAAATGCTGTAGGCCAAGATTGCCATTTTCTGGGCTACCTACGCCACAGTCCAATAACTTTTGGATATGGCTATATTATGTGGTGATAATTTGTTCCACTCTTAACAATGAGATGAGTTGACAGCAAGAACGTACTTGGGCTTTCTATATAGGCTGCTGCCATCAGTCAAACAGATTCCACTGTCTCCAGTATGTGATGTTGATTGTGAGTGGGACACATGCTTGATTTATATAACATCAATAACAGCAATTTCTCCACTTTCTTGAAGTGCGTGCACTCAAGGTAGCCAACAAAACTTAAATTAAACATCAGAAAACCTGGTGGTGAAATATTTTAGTTTAGTTTATTTTTTGAAATGGACTTGTATTTGATTTATTATTGTGTTTATTTAGCCTATTTATTATATTTAGGGCATTAAGAATAACATTAGATTGTATGTTGATTAGAAAATCAATGCTGACGTAGTAATTTCAATTATTACTTATATTGCTGGTGTTATTAAATATATGCTTACTTCTCTCCCTCCTCAAACCCCTCCCTTAGACTTACTAAGTAGTTTTGTTGATGGGGACCTAGTGTCTCTACCCAATTCTTTAAACTGAGTTTAGATGTCAAGGCGCACCCACGCCTACAGCATTACCTATATCTTTTAAAGGTGATATAATTCCCCCTCCTTTCTTTACCCACTCACTTTAGCATCACGCCATTGGATTCCAGTATTGACTAGTGGTGACAATTTGATATATAAGTAAGGTCAAGATATCCTTACACTAACAATTCTGTAAAAACACTTAGAACAAGGTGGAGTAGCTATTAACGATTTAGACCATGGTTGTATAGAGAACAACATTATTTACTAGATAGTCAAAGATATCGTTGAATACCACGTGGTTGATAGTGATCCTGCCAATAAAGCTTGGTCAAAAATACTCAATACAGAAATTGAGATTTTTTTTGGCTGTCAGGAGTGCATTGAAAACCAAAGTCAAGATTAATGTCAAATTGATGAGAAGTTGATTTTGAAGTGCAAAATTGAATTGTCACAGAATTAAGTGGAATTCTACCAATTCCCTTATCTGCAATTACGTTTAATTGTTAAATTTACAAATTTTAGAAAAGTGTTAATGAGAAATCACTTATATGTTGGTCCCAATTGTAAACAGGAATGTGCTCTGTTAAAGAATTTGATTTGTGAGAGTAGATTTATTTACATATTTAATTTGGTTATAAATTAATCTAAAATATATTATGAATATCAAAATTTATCTTTGTACAATATTGTATTATCAAGAATAGATATTTTCTTAAAAACTCGATTTTAATTGAAACCTTTTGTGTGTGTTTAATAAACTTTTAATTATAATTATAGCTATATACAGCCACAATGGCTATCAATAGTATAGCAACACATTCTGTGGCCTTCTTACCTGATATATTGATGTACTACGTGCTCTACAAACTCACACAAACAACAATGGCATCATGTCTGTGGCAATAGCATTTATGGTCCAAAGTGATCTTTTGACCAAAAATTACTTCCTTTATATCATATTCGTTAAGGATAATTTTGAAAATGA
This sequence comes from Timema douglasi, assembly GCA_901482245.1. Taxonomy (NCBI): domain Eukaryota; kingdom Metazoa; phylum Arthropoda; class Insecta; order Phasmatodea; family Timematidae; genus Timema; species Timema douglasi. Next base: position 155,458 of record CABEEJ010000236.1, on the reverse strand, counting down.
ATGGTGCATAGGTCCGATATCTCTTGCGACATTATACAATGTGCCAGGCTGACGATTAGAACCCTGTCTCCCAGGTCAGAACTCTAGCCATTAGTACACATCCAGCTCTGTCACATTATAGGTTGTTAATAAAGATATTGGTCAGTTCATTGAGAAAACTGTTAAGGTATAAATATGCATGAATGCTGTATACATTATTGGAATGATTTCTAATCTGTATTAATTTTCTTTGTTTGATAATTATTTTTAAGGTTTCAAAGGAAATCTGTATAGAAAATCAAACCTTATTATCTGCCAAAAAGATTGTTAGCATTTTTTTTAATGGCATTTATAAATAGTCAGGCCTTCCGACTTCCTCGTTTCTTTAAAATGAATTTATTCCTTTCTTCTTAAGGGATGAAATGGGACTGTCACTTCAGTCATACAAATTATGTTTTATATATTTCTGTTTTTGAATTAATAGTGTTAAGAATTTAAAATGCCGTGAATATTTGTATTTTGATTTTATACATTCGATTAGAAAGACACAAGAAATTTACTTAAAAAACAACAGTAAATACATGGATATATATATTAGTTGCCTTACACTTTTTTAACTCAAAATATATTCTAAACTAAATATGTATGTATATTTTATACTATTTTTCTGTACCGTATAGACAATAAGGCTCTATTTTTTCCATGAACAAATAAAAAATATCCAAGCAAGAGCTTCAGACTGTTCCTTAAGATTGCAATATCCTGTTTTATAAGTTGCAAGATGTTCATCCACACTTTTACATTTCCTGGCATTGTATTACATCCTATTGTGAGCCAGTGCATGTGACCTTGGACCTTGTTCTCTTATTGTTTAGACTAAAATCTGCAAGTCGTAGATTTAATGTGTGCAGATTGATTCAATAACTAACGAGACTAAGGAGAGTTAGCAAAATCACTGACTGGCGGCTTGGCCACTTAGCGTCGCCATGTGTGGTCCTTGAGGTTTGCACACACTGCCTCGTTCAATTCAGTATGTCTGATGATCCCATTGCATTGTAGACTAGTATTTTCACTTAATTAAACAGAACCCTTTGTACATTGCCTTATAATTCACAAGCCCTCTCCTCCCACGACATACTTATTCCATCAGAGTAGCCCCACACACTCGGGGGTAGCCATCCAGACACACATAAAGAATCCAATTCCACAATAATCAGTAGTTAGAGCGGAAACTATCGGACCACCATGTGAAAAGGGAGGTTTTACAATATTAAGCTTTTAATTTACAGGGTATTAGACTGTAGACTGACAACTTTGTAATTAGTATTATACATTTGAATATGAATATATTATAATGAATTTATAATACTTCATACTAGCCCCTCCCTCCACCCCATCAGTGATTAGTTTTAAACAAATGACCAATTCAGACATATGATATGGATAATTGGATGAAAGTTATTGACTAAAATAGTCTAATATTAATATAATGATATTTATTAAATATTTCAGAACATCAAAATAGAATTCTTTGTTAAAAACAGTTCCTATCTTTAATATCCTATTTAGTTAGTGACCTGGTGGTCAAGGGGTAAGGTGTTGGACTTCTGTGCTAGGGGTCCGGGGTTAAATCCTCGGTGCCGCCACAGATTTATCGGATTACCAAACCCCTCCTTCACCTCTGACAAGACATCTTGTGAATGTTGGGAGTGCCAGGAATGCGTGGTTCGGATTCCACGTTAAACTGTAGGTCCTCCATTTCACCTCACAATCACCAGACCATTACACATTAGCGTAGGTGCGTATAACCCGAACAGGTAGTAAGACGCGGTGCTAATAATAATAATAATAATAATATCCTATTTAAAGTGACATTAAAGAAAACAATACTTAAATGTATTACACACAAATTTCCTTATATAACATATTTTTATACAAATATAAGTATTATCGACATCTGCTTTATGTGATTTTTCTGCCTACTACTTAGCTTCCAAAAATAATGTGAGGGTAAATCGATGACCAATACTTCAAATTAGAATTCGTGATATATTTATTTTAACATGAAGACCAAAATATCTATATATTGTCAATGAAATATATCTGATAAGAGCAGTAAGATTGAAAGCGCACCCAATGAATGTTAATAATATTTTTACTATAATTATTTATTTGATATTATAATGATTATAAGCAGGTCTGTCCAAAAGTGGAGGGTGGGGAATATAGATCTTTTTAGCCAAACCCCTGCTTCTTAGATGCGTCCAACCACCCAAACACCTCTTATTATTAAAGCAGTTGTTCTTGTCACTGTCACAACACAAGAATAAAAAAGGCATAATTAATGTTTTTTGACTGATTTTCCAGTCCCAGCTTTTATAATGGTGTATAGTTTTAGTGTAGCTTAATAAATGAAGTAAACTTTCATCTTTTATTTTTGTACATATTTAATATATAATGGTAGCAAAATTTAGTAAATCAGAGAAATTACGTTAATAATTTTGTGTAAAAAGGAGTCCCAAAAATTATATTTTTCCACGACCATTGAATCATCTGTATGAATATAATTATAAGATGTATTTTTTTTTATAAATATGGCTATATGCATGCGACTATACCTTCTATTTTGGCTTCAGCTGATAATCTTGTATAATTCACCAATGCCGCTGTTTCCAAACACTTTTTAATCATTCCCCGGACCTCTTCTGGAGGAACCGGTGTGACAATATCCTTCATTAGGACCTACACAAAAGTGAATTGTAGATATTGATGCTTAGCAAAAACCACATGTGTTATATATAAGTGAATTTTAAAATCAATGTTATGATGTCCCTTTAATAGTGTGCGGTCAGTTAAACACAGAATTTACTTCACTAAGAGATTTTGTTTGTTAAGGAAGTAATACTTAATATACGAGTTTTAGTTGAGGATCCAGGCTGAAAGCTAAAAGTAAATTAAATAATCAAAACTATGAAATTCTATTAATTTTCAGATATTTCAGAATATTATTATTCAAAAACTTTCATATTAATATCGTGAGGAATGCTATTTTAATAACAATTTGGTATGCACATGCACACAGTATGCATTATTATATGATCATATAACCATGAATATTGTATGCATGATTCAATAATAGAACAAATATGTTAAAAAAAAATTACAAATCCGTGAAGATATATTATTTAGATAATCCAGAACCTATAACTATTTAAAACTTTGAAACACATTGATACCTTTATAAAGAATGTATGTGCACTACATACAATCAAAAAAAGAGATAATTTAATAGATTAAATATTGTGAAAACTTTATTCTCAATTGAAAAACTAAATATTGATCTAATATTATCACTACTAATTAAAAATACCCCATTACAACAAGTTTCAAGTGCTCACCCTTTCTAATAACGATAACGTAGCTTTGAGTGCACCTTCAGGTCTTCCAAAAGGAAAGCAATACCTAAGAAATTAACATAATTAAAATACATGTGTTGGATATAAAATGAATAAAAAGTTATAAACGTTATGCTCTATTCCATTATAAAACATCAATCATTCAATCATTGTAAACTACTACATCTGGTATCTGAATAGAAGAGATATATTTTGAGCAGGGAACCAGGGACTAGCCACGAAATTAGGAAAGTTTAATTCTCAAAAATAATAAACTTTTATTTTAGATTTATTAAAATGAAATGCATTTGCTCCCCCACCCTCAATTAAAACATAAACTAAATTCTAGTTCTATCTAACACTGACTTTATAATAAACAAACAAAAAATTGTGTGTATAGTAGAAATTGATATTTATTTAACTTTAACATCTATAATGTTTATATGTGTTAATTAATATATTATACTATATATTATACTAGATTGTATTTTTAACATGTCTTAAATGTCCATAGCTGTTTTAAAACAAAATTTTAAATTTCACAATTATATTTATATCTAATTTATGTTGTCTTTACAATAGTTTTCATTTATGATCACCTTATAAAAAATTATATGGAACTATATTATAGTTATTAGATTTAATTTATAACTGAATTTTATTTTCTTAACTACACTTGTAATGAGTTGTATTCGCTTTTATTATGAATATACATCATTATAATGCTTTTCTAAGCTTAAGATTTTAAATATAAATATGGGTGGTTTATTGCACTATTACTGCCCGATTTCCAAATGAATATTACTTTAGGTAGAGTATATCCTAAAAATGAATAATATTTACTTTACTACTATTATCGACCACCTTGTGGTCTAGTGGTCATAGTTCCTGGCTACAGATCCAGAGATACCCAAGCTCAATACCCGGTGCTTCCATAAATTTTATGTGAAGCAATGGGTCTTGAACCAGGTCAAACTCAGCCTCATGGGGACAAATGAGGATCAACTTGAAGAAATGGGTAGTGGCTCCGTTCTTGAAAACCGAATTAATGGCCGGAGGGTTTGATGTACTGTCAACATGATACCCTGTATCCGCAAATGTTAGCACCATCACAGCTAAGAGAAGGGACAACTCGGTAGGTATAGCTTGATTGTGGGCTCAAGTCATCAAGTTATCTTGTATAAATTAGATGGACCAAATAGCATTAATAAGAATTCATAATGTAAAATTAATCATTTGTCTACTACCATCAAACTCTATGGCAAATAAAGGACTAAATTAAAATATATCTAGGATTATGGATTATAAAAAATTGTAGATAAAATGTTCTTTGATCTGATTACTACACTCAATCTTAAGTTATGAACAGTATTTTATACATAAATTTAAATTCAATTAGCCACTAAAACTTCTTTTATTTAGTTAAATGGTTTTATCATAGAATTAAAGTAATCATTCTATAATCCAGTTAATATTATAGGCATACTTTCATCAGATACTTAAAAAATCTAGTAAAATTTAAAATGGTATAAATGGTATTTGTTAACACTTATCAAACTAATAATAAACGATTTTAATTGATCACAATTCCAAGGCTATAAATGTGTAAGTATAAGATTTAAAACTGGACTAATATAATTAATTATTTGAGAAATTTGTTTTTAAAATATTTCAAGATGAACATACACACCTAAAGTTAGTTATTTGATTTTCCAATAATATTCTAAGTCTTTCCTTAATTTCTTGAAATTTTTCCTTTTCTTCATGCGTGACGGTTCCAACTCCATCTGGTCTGAAATTGCAATGACAAGAATATGATCAAGGAATAAGATTAATAGGTAAACCACTTTGAATTATTCTACATGCTAATGTTGATAGCTGAAAAAGGACCAACAGATTTGACTGGATATTCTCAAAATAGAAAATGCATAGATAGAGAGAAGTATAGTTGCATCTAGGAATTATTGGAAGTCTTAGGATGGCTGCCTAGCTTATGATGACATTCCTAGTCTTGCAACAATGTCTTCTCTATTCTGAGCATGTAAATTCCTGGTAGAGATGAACTGCCAGTTCATGACAAGAACATCCTCCAAGGACATACCAACTGAATATCAGTTCAGTTGCATCCAGTAATTCATCAAAATATGTAGTTATACATAGGACCTCTGCATGGTCTATGAATATTTTAGAGTTAGGGTATTTTACCCCTTGACAGTTACCATGTTCAAATTATTAGCTTTTGTGAATATTATATTCTTTATCATTAAATTAGTTAGTTTTAGAATAGTAAATATCTTGTGTTTATTTAAATGAGTGTGTGCTCCCATCTTCAATGAAATGGCGACTGGTCATAACATTAATAAAAAAACAGATTTAATATTTAAATCAAATTTTTCAGTGGGGTCGGTTTAGCTTTCTTCTGACTTTCTCAATTGTGAGCATTTAAATATTACATATGTATGTAAACCATAGTTTAAATTAAAAAAATTTCACTGAGCACACTCCACATTGTTTGGCAGCTAAAAGACAAACAAAAAACTTGCATACAAACACATGTGACTTTCATAATTTTTAAGCATTAAATAATTGCTTTTAAGTTTAACCATAGATGAGAGTAAAGAACCCAGTAAGTCAACTAAAGCCCTGTGAGATCCTTATTAAGGATGCATTGATTAATTATTATTTCATTGGTAGATAGTTTCACTTAGAAATGTAGTCAAATCTGTACTTTCTAGTTAAATAATTTACATTGAAGTTCAATAAAATCTCAATTATAATAATTTCCTATAAAACCCTGCTAGACAGATATGACGATTTTTCAATAATATTAGCTAACAGTGCTGTGGATACAAATATGCTCTTGCTACTAAACTAGATTTATGTGAAAAGCAGTACTATTGTTTGTCACCACGTTTGGTTTTTCATGGATTTATTTATGTTTGCCCAAGATTGTTATTCAATCATATACAGCAGTTAAAGAAGATACCAAAAATTACAATATAACTATTAAAGTCTCACAAACACTAAATTAAGCCTGACCTTCATAATATACTTTGTGGTAGTCCATTATCAACCCAAGCTACATTTACTCAACATTATGCGCATGTTAAACCATTTATTTTTTAAATGTAAAATATCACCTTTTCTAAACATATAATTATGTCAGTCTTAGATAGTTTGACTCAGCCAGGCATACTGCACTCAAAGATTCCTTTGTGGTATATACATGATTCAGTTGTGTATCACAAACCCTTATATTAGTGTTTATATTAATAGTAGTACTGACAAGTTTGGGGATAACTATATATCTTTTAAATAAACTTAATATTCCAAGTCAAATAAATGATAGATAGACGCCAAAACGGTATAGACTTTAGCCTTCATGCTGACGTACATTTAGGTTTTTTCATCCATTACACCCATTGGGTCAAACCAATGAAAAACCCGACGTGTGTGGGTAGAACCCATCAGTTGACATGCCAAATCATCTGCCGAGGAGGGAAAAAGAACCCGTTGGGTATGCACAATGTCGAGCCAAACGCTTAATGTGTGAATGCATCAGTTGTATAGACATTTTTTTTCTCTCAGTTGTTCCAAATACCCCTGCTTTGATTTTCAATGGAATTTAATTCAAGTGTCATGCCATAAAATGTTATTATAAATATCAAGAACCTAATGTAAACATAATGAAGGACACACCTATTTACTAATGAATTTCCTGGAATATAGCTGCTTGTTTGAATGAGGAATTCTGTTTCCAACATAGATTTATTCAGAATTCCAAACAAGGGCCAGAAGTAGTTTTCGTAAACTGCCTTTCTGGAGAGTTGTTCGGACCAATATACCCCCTCTACACATTGTTCTCAGTTGTCAGTCAGTGTCAGTGCTTCTCCAGTCTGCCTTAAAAGTGGTTGACATGATGAGTGACTTGAAACCCGCCAAAAAACGTTTTGTAAAGGAATTGATTGAACTGCACTGGAGCATCCACATCGTTGGAAAGTTAAATGTTCTGGATCTCAGCCCAAGTGAAAAAAAAATGCTTACCCATTGATGTTAACTAACATGAAATAAGTGTACTCTACTACAACTGTGGACTCCGTAAAAAAGAGAATTGATCCACTGCATAGCTGTTTCAGAAAAAGAATTTAAAAAGTGAATGCATATAAAAAAATTGGGAGCTTACTAATGTGACACCAAGGGACATTTTCTCGATCATCGAGAATGAAAAGGGGTTTCAATTGCTTGCTGAAGTGGCGAGTAAAATTTTCAATGTATTACCTAAAATGTATATAAGCCTGTTGGTGACCGGCGAATTAAATGTATTTCAATGGTACAAAAATAAAACTGTAAAAATTATTGTGTTCTGTTAGGTAGTTGCTGGTGGTCTATACTATAAGTGTGCGAAATTTCAGCTTTCTAGATCATCTAGGGGCTTCTGTAGGGTTGACATACAAACACACATTAGGAAATTTTTTTTTATATATATATATATATCGAATGGCCATACAAATTTAGGCAACCAAGACTTTTTGATAGCATGTTAAATGAAGTTCTCTTGCCAACTGAACCCTCATCATTAAAGTATGTCATGGATGCATTGCGAACCCTCTTTGCATTTTCTCCTCCTAGCATAACCACTTAAATTTATTGTAGTATTTGGCTGTGATGTCAAACCCGTTTCAGAGTCCTCTGTATTTAAGCATGTTTGTGGTGCATACACTTCACGGCATTTCTTCATCAAAAAATTGTGTAAAACACAGCTCTCCATCACAACTTTAACTATATTTTTTAATTTTAAGTTAATTGCTCTATGAAATATTCAAAATGTTGCAATCATAATACCAAAGGTGTTTTCTATTATGCGACGTACTCTAGATAATCTGTAGTTGAATACTCTTATCTCTTTATTAAGTTCTTTTTGCCCATGTCTTTAAGAAATAGGTTCTCAAAGCAAATAGTTAAATTCCTTTGGATAAAGAATTAATGTAGTTGTTCACTGTTTTGTGGCTTAGAGGCGTCTAGGATATGCAAAAAATGAATTCTTAGTTTGTCATAAATTAATAACACCACCAACAGACACTCTTCCATTCGTGCCAAGCTAGCATATGGTAAATTCGTACTTTGCATTCACAATTACCGGCAATATTAGGCTATGAGTTCCTTTATAATTACAATAAAATGAACTGCTGTTTGGATGTGACACTATCTGGACATATCTACCACACAATAAGTGGTTCGTCTCACTGTATTTCAGTTTGTTAAATTAGTGTGTGTCCAAGAATTCTGTATATGACTACACATTTATGAATTAATCACTAAAACAAATAATGAAGAGAATAAAATCCCAAGCAGATATATTAAAATAAGTTCCTTTGTTGTAACTTCTATCTCCATTGTGTGAAAAAGTCTTGGTACGTTTATATAGATTATAAATAATTATATAAATTTGGGTAAAAATTAGAGAGGGATGGATAGATTATAGGAGTGCAAAATAGAGAAAAAGAAAGACAAGAGAGAGAGAAAGAAGGACAGAATCAAAAGATACAACTATATATTTGTTAATATTAACGTTACTACATATGTATATAGCAATTATTTACAGATTTCTTAAACATGCTATGATAATTTGAATAAATAAATTATATGAAATGTGCAGTCAGGCAGGAATAAGCGATAGTCTTTCAGAAAAGAAGTTGTCGATTATTTTGGGAGCTACCTCTAGAATGGGGTAAAACTGGCCTTCCTACCCAGGACCGCCCATAGATTTTGTGGGCCCCACGACAATCATTGGAATCGCCCCCCTCCCCATACCCCCCCACCCCCTCCCATGATGAGCATTAGAAACACAATGGTCAACAAAATTTTGTCTTCATTTTTATTCAATAACACGGTGAAATATGCCTACTTTTGATTTGTATTTGAACATTACGTCTTAAACAAAATATATCTGCAAAATTTATACAGTGGAATAAGCCTACTGAGCTCATTTGGTTAAAGTTTCCATAAAAACTAGAAACACCTTAGGAAGGTTTCAAAAGGCTGTTAATATAATCAAAATTATAGTTATTTTCTTTTATTAAATTTATAATTGTCCATACACGAAAAGAAAAGTAATTAGTGCTTAAAATTTTACTTAATAAAGGATATTGCCAAATTAAAATTTTTAGTTAAGACTATAAAAAATATACTAGAATTATTACTTTAGATTTGATTATTTTTGTAGATTTGAGAAAAATAACATTACATGTAAAAATATATGGGCCTAACTTGCGATATTGATAACATAACTATATTTTTGCAGGAGTGTTAAAACACTTAGGATTAAATAATTTTCCTTAGGTATAATTATATTTACTAATGCCCTCTGGCATTCTAAACCTGACTTTTGTTTTTGAAAACTTATTGATAACGTTAAAATAATCAATTTTGGAAGCTAATTCATATTCTACAGATAACATGGTTATATGGTTTAACTTATCTTACCCTAGAGTAGATCTTAGGTAATTCTTAATTAATGCAAGTTTGCTGAATCCCCTTTCTCCAGATGCAACACTAACAGACAGTGTGCAAAAATAATCTTAAAACAATACAAATTTCTGGAAAGACACTTTGAAGTTAATTTGTAGATCTCGTTTAGTAAACTAAGCGAGAAACATTTGCTTTTGGTTTTCTTCAACGCATTTTTGAAAGTTGACTTGAAAACTGTTTATAGGTGATCCATTTCATAAAGTAAATTTTCTGTTATATCACTGGGGAACTTTGATATTAATCTCATAGTTGCCTCTTCCAAGGTTTCTTTTAAAAGGACCGTTTCTTGATTTGATGTCTAAACCGTGACTTCACTCAGGTTCAATATTACTTTGAAGGTGTCGAAAATTTCATTTACATATTGAAAACAACAGTCTAGCTGTTCTATAATTTCCCTGATAATAGGATGGAAAATGTTACTTTTAAAACGTTTTTCATCGGAAATTCCAACTTGTAGTGTGTCAACTTCTTCTTCGTCAAAAAATCTTTTTCTTTTCCTCTATCTTACAATTCCAAACTTTGCAGGGACTCCTAAGGCAGCAGCAATATTTTTAGCACTTTCTACATAAATCAGCCACATATCTCTTCTATCAATGATTTTGTCTCTTAAACCCGCAATGTTCTATTTTTCTATGTCAAGTGTAATATCCTCAGATTGCAGTATTAGATTTTTCATATTGATTTCATTCAATAAATCAGTCTAGATAACGGCAAAGGCAATACTATCAAATTTATAAGAATACTGTTTATGACCTTCTGCCTCAGATTTGCCTTAATTTGTCAAATTGCAATTTCCTTTTACGTTCTCCAACGTTGTTATTATTTGAGGTAAATTCTGAGAGATAGGAGTCACTGCCACTATTCTAGAACTCCATCTAATGTCAGAAACCCTATGTAAAGATTCTTTTGTTTTATTTAAAAGTATGCCCCATCTTTCCGGACTACTGCTGAAGAAATGGTAGAGCTGGTCGACAGAGTTGAAAAAGGTCCCAACTTTGAATGATACTGTGTTAGCTGCATGAACACCAACCAAGTTCAAGGTATGAGCAGCACAAGATGAAAACATTGCAGCTTGATTATTCTCTTTTATTCTTGCATGCACACCTTTGAACTTGCCTGCCATATTAGAACAATTATATAATCCCTGGCCACGACAATCGTTTATCTCTATTCCATATTTCTGAAGCTCTTGCAGAATGGCCTTTGCTATTTGTTTTCTCGTTTTCTTAAAACACTCAAAAAATTCCAAAAATCATTATTTTATGGTTCATTCATTGATTTCTTCAGAGTAGAATACATATTCCAAAACAATTATATTTTGCTTAGTTTTTGAGATGTCCGGTGTTAAATCACAAATAAAAGAAAAATAAACAATTTCTTCTCGTTCAATTACGATATTTTTGAGAACTTCACTGCTATAAAGTTTCAAAAATTCATCTTGACTTCTCCATGACATATAGTGCATATAGTGAACAGTTTTTTTCTTTTTAAACTGGCACTGTTTTATATTTTTGGTATAATCCTTCAAAAATGGATCATAAGTTGCTAAAAGTTCTATTATACCTAGAAAATTCCCATTGTCCATGTCACCCAACTTAGCACTGCTTCCTCTAAAAGGTAAATTACGCCTTGCAAGAAATAAGGTAACATCTATTATGCACTTAAGAATTTCTTTGAGGTAAGCCTCTTCACTCAAAATTTGTTTTTGGTGTTTTTGGATCATACTGTCAACGCTATGTCATGCTTAGCTATTTTTGTAACCTCTCCAAGAAATGTAGTTTTATTGTTAAATAAACAGTTTTTGTGCTATTGTAATTATTTGTACAAGTTTTCCGGTGTGTTATAATGTAATCAAATCCTTCCTTAGAAGCTAATCTTGATGATTGTATTTTCCTATCTTTATCACCAAAGAGGAGGCATAGCCAGCAAAAAGGCTTATGTTCTGTGTTACTCCAGACTAAAAAGTCTCTTTTAATTTTAAATTTGCCACTAGAACAATAAGAGTACAGTAGATATTCAGAAAACGTTCTATTTTGTGATTCTACAAAACTTTGCATAAGTTTGACATCGACTGGCTTAAATCCTTTAGATAGTATTGTTTCTCTGTCAGTTGTATTAATAATATCTGGCCACTGAGCAGGATCTGGGGGATCCCATTCCACAATATTTTTATTTTCACTAGCGGGATCAAGCTCTAAATCTACAATGTTATAATTATTTGACATTCCTAGTATGTCATTTTCTTTCGCCTCCTTCAATTATAATAGATTATCACTTGATGTTTCTATATAATCAAAATATTTTGATGTTAATGGTTCAACTAAATTATTTTTTCTTTCATTGGAATTAGAATTTTCTTTCAACAAACCAACTTCCTGCGAATAATTTAAATCGTCATTCTTGTTTTCCGTTATTGTTTGTTTGGCTAAAGGCCTACTTGAAATTGATGACTCAGAGGAGGCAGAAAGACAAGTTTGGTCTTCCCCTGATGCACCAGAATGAGCAGTAAAATAATTTTGGATTGGCTTTTTGACCATTTGTTTTAGTTCATCAGCAAAAACTTTATCTCTTTTCTTTTTTTCTGATCGTTTTTGTGCACCTGCCTTATGTCTGTACATTGTAAATAACTGAATGAAATGCAATAATTTTAGTAAAAAGAAATTAACAAAACTACATTTTGTGGAAGTAAAAACATATGAACAGCACTCATGATCAGTTGAAATCCCAACTGTGATCTCTGCGACAATAAAATAATAAAAAAATATGAAAAAACACAATAACAAACCGATAACCGAATCAAAACAATGCCAATGTGTTCAGTGTTTTGAGCTGTCATCGTCTGCTACTCAGAGTAACACTAACCATGACGGGGTCAACACCCGCCACTCCGCCAGGCTGTCACTGGCATTCTACCACACAACAATAATATCCCCACGATTATACTTGAGAAACATTTATGGCGAGTGACTCACAGGTCATAAATACCTCAAAACAGCCCCTTAGCCCAACTGTCAGAACAAGAACTCGCATTAAGATACACTGAAAAGAGAAGTGTAAAATAAATATTTGTTTTACAAGATGAAATTTGTCATTAAAAAAATTTTAGTATGAAGAAATGTTGTATCTTTGTAGTTTCATTTTTGGGCCCCACGACATGAATCGCTGATTCGCCCCCTATGGGCGGCCCTGTTCCTACCCCTCCCTTTACCCCTGTTCTTTGGTGCTGCTATCAACCTTGATCTCTTTGTCAATTTGAAAATTAATATTCTTTATTTCAAACTTTAGCAGATAGATGGCCATAAATTGTTAATAGGTGTATAATTATTTTAAAACATATTTCACAATAAAAGTTTAAACAACGGATGTTGAAACACTTTAATATAACCTTACATAAAAAAAACTACTAATTTGAACCCATCTGTTGAAAAGGTTTACTATATTTTTCCTTTTGTTTTTCTAGTGGAAATATTTTCTATATACATGAACTCAATACATCATTTCCATGAGTGTGTATCTTATGGCTTTGAATGATTGACGGTTGTTAACCAAATTTGGTACTGTACAAGAATAGCATATATATTTGGTTTAGAATTTAAAATTAATATGTGGAGGGAAGGGTAGGGTGTGAACCACTACACCACCAAGCTGGGTCCTAAACTTAAAACAATTTACTATTTCGTTAGTTTTGTACGTTCACAAATTTCCAAACAAATTTAATCAAACGCATCAAACCATGTAGGCACTTATTTTCTATAACCCCACCCACCCCCTAACACAAAAAAAGAGGTAAAATATTTTTAAATAAATAAATCATGGTTAATCTTTTCGATTTGAATATATTTCAATAGCATTTCACCAAACTTGGTTCACACATAATCGTTCATTAATCTATAAAATTATTGCTATAGTGGTATATTATTTTCGGTCCTCAAGTTCAAAATATTCTGGCCAAGTTTTTTTAAAAGATTTAAAACCGACGTCTTGTCTTGTTTGGCCCCCCAAAATCAAGAAAATTATTGAGCTACACTTACCCATATTGGCATGCTTCTACTAGAGGTGCAGCACTAAAAAAACATAAAGTTGAAATTGGAATACAGATTATGAAATGTGTGCTCGAGTTAGATAGAACTATTTGAGGAAAACAACAGCAAATTCAAAGTGTAATGACCAAACTTGGTATAAATATCGTTCTTTCTTATTATATCATGTATTATTTATTTCGTTCCTATGAAAAATGCAGTTTTTCAAATATGAAGCTCAAATTATTTACACGTTCAAATGAACTTCTCTAAAAGTGAGAGCAAAGTAATAAATAAAAAAACTCAACTATATATGTAAACTACTTTAATTACTTCCTTGATAAAAGTATTTCAAAGTCAATGATATAAAAATCAACAAATTTAAATAAGCTAACCTAGCCTTGAATCAAACTATAATTTATTGAGATTATCTTTACTAGATTAAGTAAGCCTTACTAATATAACCTATTCTAAATTAACCTAAATTAATTTAAGCTAGCCTTAATTAATCTAACTGAACCTAACTTAACCCTAAATAATTAAAATCTATTCTTGTATTAATTTTTATAAGGTATAAATAAATTTAGTATATAAAAATTTAGTATAACATAAAGCCACACTAGTGTACACTCCGTCGAAATTGAAAGGTAGCCACTTCTAATTCACTGAGCCCGCAAGGTATGATATTCCTCCACACATAATTGTAGGATAGTTTGCCTAGCTACGCCCAACACCTAAATTAGAGAAGGCCTTAAGTCATTAAATTATTTCTTGACTGTTGGGAAGGAGTGGAGGGGGAGGGGTTATGTCTTTTAGCGAGGCCAGAATGGTTTGATATACTAAATTAATTTTACTTTATTGTACTGATAATGATACAATCAATAACTAATATTTATACACTAAGTTACTTAATTATGTTTGCTCTCATTAACATACGGGCTGGTATTTTTTTTAGCTTTTAAAAGTTTAACCACGTCAAACGTTATTTGGGCACTGTTACCCTCATTGATTGGTTTTACATGGTAACATAAAGCAAGTCTCCCCTTTTCCAGAATCTGCATTAATGTTTATAGCCAATTATAAATTTATTAATTATTAATTATTATATTCCACACATGTAACATAAATAACATATTAACTACAAAAGGTTTTTACTTTATTTGTAAGAAGCTGAGTTTACAAAAACTTCTGTAATTTAAGGGTCCCAATCCTAATTTAGAATATTTTATATTATTTCCAGGTGGACAAAAAATAAATATTGTTAAAATCTCATCCATTGGACATATTTTATTTATAAAAGTGAATTTATTTGTTTCTTCAAAGTTATTATGACTGTGTATAACTCTTTGGGAGCATAGTTCAATTCCATACTTTATTTAATGTTACCATGGCGACTATAATATAAGCATTAGTAATACGCTTTAATAATTAATACTTTGATTAAGTAAAGGTGTGGCTTATTAAGATTTGCGTTGAATATTATCATTTTATAATAAATTTAAAGTATAATGTTAACTGTGATTATTTTTGTCAAATCTGTATTTTACTAAATCAATTCTGGAAATCCAAATAATAAAATTGGCCATGTCGTAGGCAAGTAATAATAAGATATCAGAGTGAGAAGGTTTAAATGATAATTGAAAAGCAAGGAAAAATATTGTTTTGTTTACGAGCTTAAAACCACTTTACAAAATATCTCTGGTTATTTAAGGTTTGGAATATAAATATATTTAGGTAAAAATATATTATAGTTCTGTTCTATATTTAAGAATATCTGTCTACAGCTAAGGATACCTGGAATTTCACAAACTATTGCGGTGCATTTATTTCTATTGTTATTATTATTATTATTATTATTATTATTATTATTATTATTATTATTATTATTAGCAACGCGTCTTACTACCCGTTCGGGTTATACGCACTTACGCTAATGTGTAATGGGAGGGTGATTGTGAGATGAAATGGAGGAACTACAGTTTAACGTGGAATCCGAACCACGGTGGAGGCCTGGCATTCCTCACATTCACAAGATGTCTTGTCAGAGGTGAAGGAAGGGTTTGGTAATCAGATAAATCTTTGCCGGGACCGAGGATTGAACCCCGGCCGCCAGCATAGAAGTCTGACACCTTACCCCTAGACCGCCATGTCACCGACTATTTCTAATAATCATGATGTCTCCTAAGAGAGGATTTCACATACATACAGTCAAGGTTTGATTTTCTTATAAAGATACGGCCGGATTTATTTATCTCCTGAACCATTTAACCAATTGCGATGTGGTTGTTATTTTTGTACTGGATCAATATCCAGGCAGGCTTTGGCATTATTTGTGTATAATTAGGTGCTTCGGTGGGAGTCCCGGTGAAGGGTCAGCCGAATGTTTGGATCCATTTATGGAACAACACAATTACTGTGGGGTAGATTTTATTATTCGTTAGTGTATTTATCCAGGCATTTTTTATTATAGTAATTATAACTGGGTGTATTAGTGAGAGCCCCGGTGAAGTGCCAACTGGATGTTTGTATATATCTATGGAACCACTTAACCGATTTAAATGAAGTTTTTTTGTAGAATATTTATTCAAGCAAGTTTTAGCATGATTTAATCATGTTTTGTGTTGTGAGTCTCGGTGAAGAACCAGCCGGATATCTGTCTACAACTGATTCCGTAGTTAATTCTACTCTATAGGATATCAACCTGGAAAATTTTAGTATGAAAAACCTAAGTTTTGGGGTTCGAATCCCTGTTAAAGTTTCAGATGGATGTTGTGTATATATTATCTAGGATATTTATAACCCCATAAGTGATAGCAGTGTAATTTTTTTTAACTAGACTTACGTAGATTTTATATACAGGCAGGATTTAACATTAGTTTGAGCAGGTGTTTTATTGTGACTCCCTGAAATACTGATAGACCTAGCTATAATGTATTTTGTGGATCAGCCAGAAGGTGAAATTCCGTTCTTCAGTGAAGGGGATATTGTCAAAACATGTTTAAAATATCATGCTTGTTTAGGCTTAACCTCATAACTAACAGTATGAGTGCCCAATAGTGTGGTGCACGAATAAATTCATTAAACCCCTTCTTTGTGTCAGTGTGGTTGGCGTCATGTAACACTCATGTCGAACGTTTACCGTGTGTTTTCTGCTAAATAAGAACAGTGCGTTCCAAACTTCAAATTAAGTGTTTAATAGATAGTAAAATCTAGAGTGAACTATAGGAGAATATTTATATGTAACATAATCTTAACTATTTCAACCATATTTACTACTAATTACTGGTTGATAGTGATTAAAAAGTTACAATTTTAAGGTGATGTAACCACATTTTCTTGGAGGAAAGTTGGGAAACAGTTTAGGAAAACCTGTCTCAATATTCCCGGCCAGGACTAGAACCCTGTTTCATCCATCACTGAAAATGGACCACATAAGAATTTTTTTTGTCCGCATGAACACCGAAGCAGTATAATATACATCATTTACCGTATTTCCTAGAACATTTATTTTACTTTGTAATTTTGTTTAATATAAGATATTAAATATTTTATTTTGTGAGTGTTTCTAGCAGACATCACACTGGTCTATAATCTATTATTAACTCGGAGCTTTCTTTTTTTAAGTTAAATCAATAATGTTTTTACCAAACTGAGATTATTAACAACTCTCAGACCCGCCCAGGTGGCGTAGTTAGCTAACGCGCTATTTTACTGCTTAGCTCGACTGACAAGGATGAGGAGATCGAATTTCTAATATCGCTCGGGTGAACTCAGGTAGTTTTTCCTAAGTGGTTTTACACTCTTCCTCCACGCAAATGTGGGTTCACATACTCTAACTTCAATCTTTCCAATACCTAACCTATTAGATTAATTATTACTTAGGCGTATTACCAAAACGGGTAGTAAGACGCGGTACTAAAAAAACAAAACAAAAAAACCTACCCTCAAAAATGGCTTCAAACACTCCCCTTGTCTTATCTATTGATTTAAGATTGACTCTATGAAGGTTACCTAAGAAACAGTGAAGTTTTCCTGGCACTCAAACATATTTTAAATAGTTAGTTCTGTGTGTGCTGGCTGGCCGCGAATGTCCGCGTATAGAGTAAAATAGTTAAATGGCGCTTGTCTAAAAGGAGGGTTGGAACACATTATTCACTTCATCAAGTCATGCACTAGCAAAATACTGACAGTTTCTAATCCAGTTAACATTCATACATCTTCTAAACATTTATGTTTTGCAATAAGCCAACATTTATTACTCCTTTCAAGTTAATTTCAAGAACAAATAAATGATGTATTTTCAGGCTGCGTTACTACTTATATGTTAAAATCTCATACTCCTAAAATAATTATTTGTTACCTTATTATTATTATTGTTATTATTATTATTACTTTCTAAACCAAGAATACTACAAGGGTATAATTTACAGATTTATTTAAAGAACAGATATTGCAACAGGTTAGCTCAATCGATAGCATGTTTCTATACTGATTTAGGGACACTAGGTTCGATTCCTGACACCGTGGAACTTTTATTTTTAGTGAAACATTTGTTTTTTTTCTTATAGCCTGATAATCTAATTGACGGGGATGTTGTGTCTTTTCAAGTTTTAAGATAGTAACAAAGTATTGTGCTGATTTCATCACTCGGTTCAGAAAATGCACATCAGATACCTCAAATAAATTTATAAAATGAAACCTTAGGATGCTACTTGTTTCTATAAGGGAGATCTGTTATACCTTATTGAACAAAATAAGAAAACTTAAGGTGTACTAACTTATATTAAATATAACTTTAGCTTTAACTAGGAACCAAAATAATTAGAAAACAAACTTTCAGCAATATATCTATGACTTAATAATCTGTGTTGTTTGGCTAGTTTTCATTCTTAGCGCATATTTAATGTATGCATTCTTAAGGGTCAAGTGAGTACTTGCTGCAGGTTATTTGGATTTCGTGGGTAGGCTCACCATCCTCTTCTCGTTTATGTGGTTCTGCTCCATCGAAAGTTGTCAACAGGCGGCATTCATGAGTAAAAGTACCGAGTGAGAGTAATATATAAATCTTTCGAAAAGTATTAATTGCATATAAATAAAATCATTTTTACAGTATAATACATTTGTTTTAAAAATCCTTATTTTCAGGGTTTTCCCAACATTCTTAATATTCCGTTTATGAGACTATTTGTTTAAAAAAAAATGAAAATATATGCATACTATTGTATTAAAAATATTTTATGTGTATATATATATTTTTAAAAACCCTCACGGTGAAAGCCTTTAAAAATACCCTGCATAATTTGGTAAAAATAATAATAATAAAACATATACCTACTTTTTTAATGACTCACAAATTCCATTATTCATCTTTTTTCAAAATTGCTACAAACCCATTTCATGTCGACACGCTATCACTCAACTGCAACCGAAGTTTTGGCTTGATATTTCTAATCGTTCAAATGTTGAGATCTGGGGAAAGGGTCTAGTTGTTCAATAAGTTATAACCGATCACACTTATAGAGACAAGTATCATCCTAAGGTTTCATTTTATAAATTCATTTGAGGTATCTGATGTGGATTTTCTGAACCGAGTGATGAAATCAGCACAATACTTTGTTACTATCTTAAAACTTGAAAAGACACAACATCCCTGTCCATTAGCTTATCAGGCTATAAGAAAAAAATAAATGTTTCACTAAAAATAAAAGTTCCACTGTATCAGGAATCGAACCTAGTTTCCCTGAATCAGTATAAAAACATGCTATCGATTGAGCTAAGCTGTCGCACTATCTGTTCGTTAAATAAATCTGTAAATCATACCCTTGTAGTATTCTTGGCTTAGAGAGTAATAATAATAATAATAATAATAATAATAATAATAAAAATAATAAGCTAACCAATAATTATTTTAGGAGTATGAGATTTTAACATATAAGTAGTAATGCAACCTGCAAAATACATCATTTATTTGTTCTTGAAATTAACTTGAAAGGAGTAATAAATGTTGGCTTACTGCAAAACATAAATGTTTAGAAGATGTATGAATGTTAACTGGATTAGAAACTGTCAGTATTTTGCTAGTGCATGACTTGATGAAGTGAATAATGTGTTCCAACCCTCCTTTTAGACAAGTGCCATTTAACTATTTTACTCTATATGCAGACATTCGCGGCCAGCCAGCACACACAGAACAAACTATTTATTAATAAGTTTGGGTGCAAGGAAAACTTCACTGTTTCTTAGGTAACCTTCATATAGTCAATCTTAAATCAATAGATAAGACAAGGGAAGAGTGTTTAAAGCCATTTTTGAGGGTAGGTTTTTTTGTTTTGTTTTGTTTAGCACCACGTCTTACTACCCATTTTGGTAATACGACTAAGTACTAGTTAATCTAATGGGTTAGGAATTGGAAAGATTGAAGTTAGAGTAAGGCAACACACATTTGCATGGAGGGAGAGTGTAAAACCACTTAGGAAAAACTACCCGAGTTCACCCGAGCGATATTAGAAATTCGATCTCTTCATCCTTGTCAGTCGAGCTAAGCAGTAAAATAGCGCGTTAGCTAACTATGCCACCTGGGCGGGTCTGAGAGTTGTTAATAATCTCAGTTTGGTAAAAACATTATTGATTTAACTTTAAAAAGAAAGCTCCAAGTTAATAATAGATTATAGACCAGTGTGATGACCGCTAGAAACACTCACAAAATAAAATATTTAATATCATATATTAAACAAAATTACAAAGTAAAATAAATATTCTAGGAAATACGGTAAATGATGTATATTATACTGCTTCGGTGTTCATGCGGACAAAAAAAATTCTTATATGGTCCATTTTCAGTGATGGATGAAACAGGGTTCTAGTCCTGGCCGGGAATATTGAGACACGTTTTCCTAAACTGTTTCCCAACTTTCCTCCAAGAAAATGTTGTTACATCACCTTAAAATTGTATCTTTTTAATCACTATCAACCAGTAATTAGTAGTAAATATGGTTGAAATAGTTAAGATTATGTTACATATAAATATTCTACTATAGTTCACTCTAGATTTTACTATCCCCTTCACGGAAGAACGGAATTTCACCTTCTGGCTGATCCACAAAATCCATTATAGCTAAGCCTGTTAGTATTTCCAGGGACTCACAACAAAGCACCTGATTAAGCTAATGTTAAAACCTGCCTGGATATAAAAACTACGTAAGCCAAGTTGAAAAAAAATTACACTGCAATCGCTTATGTGGTTATAAATATCCTAGATAAAATATACACAACATCCATCCAAAACTTCAACAGGGATTCGGTGACCTGGTGGTCTAGTGGTAAGGTGTCGGACTTCTATGTTGATGGTCCGGGGTTCAATCCTTGGTCCCAGCACAAATTTATCTGATTACCAAACCCTTCCTTCACCTCTGACAAGACATCTTGTGTAAGTGTGGAGTGCCAGGCCTCCACCGTGGTTCGGATTCCACGTTAAACTGTAGGTCCTCCATTTCATCTCACAATCATCCTAGCATTACACATTAGCGTAAGTGCGTATAACGCGAACGGGTAGTAAGTCACAGTTATAATAATAATAATAACAACAGGGATTCGAACCCCAAAACTTAGGTCTATCATACTACAATTTTTCTGGTTGACATCCTACGAAGATAGAATTAATTACAGAATCAGTTGTTGACAAATATCCGGCTGGTCCTTCACCGAGACTCACAACACAATACATGATTAAATCATGCTAAAACTTGCTTGAATAAATATTCTACAAAAAAAGAACAACCTGCATTTAAAGCAGTTAAGTGGTTCCATAGATATATACAAATATTCGGCTGGCACTTAACCGGGACTCACACCAAACCATGCGATTATAATTATTATTTAAAAAAATTCTTGGATAAATACTATACAGAATAATTAAAACTACACCACAGTAATTGTGTGGTTTCATAAATATATACCAATATCCAGCTTGCACTTCACCGGGACTTACACCAATACAAGCAATTATAATTTTTATACAAAAAAATGCCTGGATAAATACAATAACAAATAATAAAATCACCCCACTGTAATTGTGTTGTTCCATAAATGGATCCAAACATTGTCCTGACCCTTCACCGGGACTCCCACCGAAACACCTGATTATACACAAATAATGCTAAAGCCTGCCTGGATATTGATCCAGTACAAAAGTAACAACCACACCGCAATTGGTTGAATGGTTCCAGAGATAAATAAATCCGGACGTATCTTTAAAAGAAAATCAAACCCTGACTGTATGTATGCAAAATCCTCTCCTAGGAGACATCATAATGAATAGAAACAAATGCACCGCAATAGTTTGTGAAATTCCAGGTATCCTTGGCTATAGACAGATATTCTTAAATATAGAACATAACTATAATATATTTTTACCTAAATATATTTATATTCCAACCCTTAAAAGACCAGAGATATTATGTAAAGTGGTTTGAAGCTCGAAAAACAAAACAATATTTATCCTTGCTATTCAATAATCATTTAAACCTCTTCACTCTGATATTGTATTATTACTTGCCTACGACATGGCCAGTTTTATTATTTGGATTTCCAGAATGGATTTAGTAAATAACAGTTTTGACCAAAATAATCACAGTTAACATTATACTTTAAATGTATTATAAAATGATAATAATCAACGCAAATCTTAATAAGCTACACCTTTACTTAATCAAAGTATTAATTATTAAAGCGTTTTACATATAGTTATATTATAGTCGCCATGGTAACATTAAATAAAGTATGGAGTTGAACTAAGCTCCACAAAGTTATACACAGTCATAATAACTTTGAAGAAACAAATAAATTCACATTTATAAATAAAATATGTCCAATGGATGAGATTTTAACAATATTTATTTTTTGTCCACTCGGAAATAATATAAAATATTTTAAATTAGGATTGGTACCCTTAAATTACACAAGTTTTTTTAAACTCAGCTTCTTACAAATAAAGTAAAAATCTTTTAGAGTTAATATGTTATATACGTTACATGTGTGGAATATAATAATTAATCATTAATAAATTTATAGTTGGCTATAAACAGCAATGCAGATTCTGGAAAAGGGGAGACTTGCTTTATGTTACCATGTAAAACCAATCAATGTGGGTAACAGTGCCCAGATAACGTTTAACGTGGTTAAACTTTTAATAGCTAAAAAAAAATACCAGCCCGTATGTTAATGAGAGCAAACATAATTAATTAACATAGTATGTAAATATTAGTTATTGACTGTATCATTATCAGAACAATAAAGTAAAATTAATTTATTAAATCAAATCATTCTGGCCTCGCTAAAAGACATAACCCCTCCCCCATCACTCCTTCCCAACAGTCAAGAAATAATTTAATGACTTAAGGCCTTCTCTAATTTAGGTGTTGGGCGTAGCTAGGCAAACTATCCTACAGTTATGTGTGGAGGAATATCATACCTTGCGGGCTCAGTGAATTAGAAGTGGCTACCTTTCAATCTCGACGGAGTGTATGTATCATAAATTATTAACTTAATAAAACTTAACCTAATTTAATGTAACAATATTTAGATTGAATTTACACAACTAAACCCTTTTAGCCTAAACTAACTGGACCTATCCTAACAAAATATAAATTAAAATAACATTAATTAACCCTAAGCAATGTAAACTAGTTTATTATAACCTAATTCAAATAAACTACGTTAATCAAACAAAAATGAATAAACTTTAATCTTAATTAATATATCCAACAGAACTAAGACAATCAAAATAAATTTTAAATAATAAATCAATTACTTTTGTCTCCTCCTTTATAAGTTTTTTTTTATCAGGCTATCTGCTAGCTATACTTTTCTTTTTGTCTCCGTGGTTAAAATTTATTTAAACCATGGTGTCCAGACTTGACAAAAACTTTTTATATTTGAGAACAAAAATGTATGCTAAAGTAATATTCAAACAGTACATCATAATAGAGTAGAGGCTCCATTGTTCACCCTTGTCAAAATTATTGTTCAGTTCACAAATGATAATGTGTTACGGGGTAGAAAAAAGTAGAGTTATTTTTGACTAGCTAGCTTTAAAGTAATTTACCACTAATAAGGTTATTAATAACTCAGACTGATTGAATAGTGAACATAGAATCACACATTCACCACTGATTTTATCACGAAGACAATACATAATTTCGACTCCACCGAGACTCGAACCAAAGTCTCTTGAACATTACTGGTCATTTTTTAATCCAATGGCTTTAAAATCTTATTATGGCTATTTAATATTAATAAGTGTGTGGT
Source organism: Timema douglasi (assembly GCA_901482245.1). Classification (NCBI taxonomy): domain Eukaryota; kingdom Metazoa; phylum Arthropoda; class Insecta; order Phasmatodea; family Timematidae; genus Timema; species Timema douglasi. The sequence goes on along the minus strand of CABEEJ010000236.1, from coordinate 131,232 downwards.
GTAACTGCCTTTGTGATGCCTTGATAGGCCTATATGATATAGGTCATTTATTTACCTTTTCACCAACTATTGTATAAAAAACCCTTACTTTCAATTTTGATAATACTTTGTAAAATGCATATGACTCAACTCTATATTTTTTGCACTAAAACAAAAAATGGCAACCAAATGTTGCACTTATGTGAGAACACATTTATTATGATTACACAGAAAGTTTTTAAAACCTCTTGAAACAAGTGTCTTTATAAGTGTCCAAATAATAATTAAGGATAATTTATTAAAAGTTATAAATTTAGATTCAAGAGATTGTAAACATTCTTAGAATATTTTAAACATGCTGTGCATTAAAAATAATTTGAAAATAGTTTAAAATTAACCAACTTTTTGTCTTGGAGTTTCATGAAATAAGCTAAATAATGAGAACATTATTTTTCTTCTTTATCAACACAAACAAATTAATTCAGTTTTTCCTCTTTTATTCACTTTGGTCATGTAAAGATGTTTATTCAAAATAATGGTTTCAACAAGATAATGTTTGTAAATCAACATTATCTAAGAAAAATATCTCAAACAAACACAATTGTGACTAAAACAACCTCAATATTGAGCAAATATTTACCTTATATTTGCATTTTACAATTATGATATTATTAAGGAAAGTGAATTTATACATTAAATGTAATTATATATGTCTATCATGAAAATATGATTAAAATGTTCATAAATATCATGTTACTTTAGACTTGGTAGAACTTTGGATTAATAAATCACAAAATACAGTATTTACACATACCTGTTTCCATGGACGTGACTGGCACAAAAGGCAAAACTGTAATGAATGAGTGTGGGATCAATCATGATCCCCTTTTCTGCCCTATCAAGCAAGTCTCCTAAATAACAGAGATGGCGGTAACAACCTCTTACACCGTATCTGGCACAGTATTCATCCAACACAAAGACTTGTCCTGGGCTGAACCAACCCTACAATCATTTATTTTCATCAGAAAAGGTTTTCTATAAAATGTTTGCAGCACTATTATCAACCAACCAGAAATTGTATGTAGATAATTGAAAACATGCAGAAATAGAAAGATGTAGGTCTTTTGAACAAAAATTAAGTGATAGTGAGATTATGTATTTAATTAATACATAGATAAGGGGAAGACAAAATAAACCCCTTTTTAAATTTTTTTTGAGAAATTGAAATTTTAATAGTGACCAAAAGTTGCATTTTGTTTCAAATATTGACCTTTTTTTTATGTATTTTTGAACTAATAGCTTCTACCCTCTTCCAAACTCTTAAAATGTACAGTTAACATCTTGGTAATTTCACAATCATATAATAGTTCCCAGTTTAAAAAAAAGGAACCAAATTAGAAAAAAAAAACCAAATGCAATTGATGATTGAAAGATTTTATTACATATATTAGTAAATATTTACATGTGATATTTATAAATAGTTCTAACTTTGCTAATCTGAGAAAACTAAAAATTGAATTGTGACATATTAAAAAAATCACTAGTTTAGGATTATTGTTTTAAATATGTTAATATGTATGGTATATACGAGGCACGTCCAGAAAGTAAGAGTACTCGATTTTTCTATTTAAAAAAAATTTATTTAAAACAAAATTACAGGATTTTGTTGGTAAATATGTCAGCTATTTCTCCAGGTAGTCGACTTCCTGTTCTATACAGGTTGTGAGCCGTGGCACAAGCTTTTTGATGCCCTCCTCAAAGAATTCTCCCGCCATCTCCTTCTTCTAGTTCAGGACCTCTTGTTTCACCACCTCGTCAGTTGAAATTTTTTTTCCACCCATGTGAGTCTTCAGGGAGGTGAAAAGATGAAAGTCTGAAGGCGCCAAGTCACGGGAGTATGCGGGGTGGTTCAAAATGTCCCAACTGAATGAGTCCAAAAGCGCCTTGGTGGTGTTGGCCATGTGTGGGCGGGCGTTGTCGTGCAAAAAGCGCACTCCCTTCGTCAAAATTCCCCTCCGTTTGTTTTGAATTGCTCTCTTGAACTTTTTTTTAGGGTTTCACATTATCGTGCTGTATTAATCGTCTCCCCTTGAGGCAGAAATTTGATCAAAATGATCCCTTTTCGGTCCCAAAACATAGTGGCCATGATTTTTTTGCCCGAAATTGAGGTTTTGAATTTTTTGGCAGAGGGAACTGGTGTGTCGCCAATGTAATGACTGTCTTTTTGTCTCAGGAGTATAATGAGCCACCCAGGTTTCATATCCAGTTACAATCGAGCCCAGAAAATCCTCACCTTCCAATTCAAATCGCTCAAGGAACTCACAAGCGCTAGTGACCTGATTCATTTTGTGCTGCTCTGTCACTTGTTTTGGGACCCATCTTGTGCACAATTTTTGTAATCCCAGCGTTTCTGTAATTGTTTCGTGTAAGAAAGATATGGAGAGTTGTGGAAACATCACAGAAATTTCATCCACTGTCAATCGACGGTCTTCCCGAACAGTTTTCTCGATTTTTTGCACCCACTCATCGGTAAAAATGGAAGGTCTTCCACACCTCTGATCGTCATGAACATTCGTTCTGCCTTCATTAAACTCACAACACCACTAAACATGTTCGTTCGGTTCATAACACCTTCGCCATAAACAGTTTTTATCCGTGAAAATATTTCAGTTGGTGTTTTTCCTTCAGCGAGAAGGAACCTGATCACAGCGCGCACCTCGCACTTGGCGGGATTTTTTATCAACATATTTCACACAAACAGACACTACAAGGTGAGTTTTCATACTAACGAGGTCCGCCTGTGCTCGTTGTGTTCAGAAGAGCACCCAACACCACTAAGTGTTGTCAACCTTGGAAAAAAAAAATCTCACAGCACGAGAGGGCAACCAGTAGGCCTACTCTTACTTTCTGGATATGCTTCGTAGTACTTTTTGATGAAAAATGCATTGAAATAAATAGATTTATTTAATTAGATCATAATTTCTCCTGACTTTTTTTTATGTGTGAATTAATCCAATTCTGGCCTCTGAACTAATCACTAAATTTACCAACTTTACACTTCTCTCTACTGCCTGCATGTGACAAGGAAAACATTTGAACTCTTCTAATGATAGATTGATCTAATAGCCTTAATCACATTTTCGACAGGTCAGCTAGAATTGGAAGTGATGTAAAATCATATTATTCCCAGTAAATCAGATCAATATAACTTTTATAGTACATTTTAGAAATAACAAACCATTTTTGTCCAATATTTGTAATTTCCTAACCTTAATAATTAACCCAAAGTCAAGATCTCTAGTATAATTACGACTATTAGTTATCGTAAACAAAACAATGTTTTCTGGGTGTCTAAATTAATACTGTATTGCATTAAGGGATCTTTAACTGGTTTGAGTTAATCATTCTAATAACATGATAGTGAGCGTATAACCCGAACGGGTAGTAGAACGCGGTGCTAAATAATAATAAATAAACATAATAGTGGCACCATTTAAAAAAAGTGTCCTCTACCATCTTTACAAAAGGAATACAAAAGTAATAACACACAATTAGCTGTTATTAACCAACTGAAATGAGTTCCGGGCAATGATTAACTAAATGTAATGCACATGTAGGCATACTACACAAAATAGCTTTTAACATTTAATACAAATAAGCTTGATTATTACTTAACTCACAGTCGACTCAACTTTTTTTTATATTTAAGCCCGTTACGCTAAATTTTCAATCTGAAAAATCACACAATTCCAGATAACTTTAGAAATGTTTTGATTAGTTTTTTGCATGTAGTAACTGACACAAAATAAGCACAATAAATGTTAGTTTATAAAATCATATAAGAGTAAACTATGTAAAAGTAGCAATCTTTGCCCAAACAAGAAGACAGTGCTCCCAGCCTCTTTGCTGCCTTTCACTTTATTGGATGAGGGTAGTAGATGAGGACAGTAGGAGACAAAAAGACAATATAGTAACCATGTACGTATGCTTGACCAAATATTTTGGTATCTTGTTTCATACTGTATAAACCAATTTAGAGTTTGATTCTCTATCAAAATAATGTGCCTGTGTTAAGGAATTCAAATATTAGAAGATGCAATAAAATTAACGCTATGGCCAACATATACACTTTTTGGATCATTTTCTTAATACAAAATAGCTGGTAGAGGGCAGAAGATATTATCCAACTTGTATGAAATGTTTTATTTATGTTATATATATATTAAAAAGCAACTTTTGGAAAGTATTATAAAATAAAAATTATAATTTTTTTTTGGCTTACACTAATTTCATATATATTGTATTATATATAAAATTAACACAAGGACTTGTCTAGCCCCAAACCCAATTTCAAATTATTAAAGTGAGACACCTGAATAAATAAACAAAAATAGGGTTATTCAAAACTAAACTGACAACATTATAAAAGTTGTACGTTGTGACAAGACAATACGAACTATTACATAGTTAGCTTGGGGTCAATGCAACCAAATAGTGGCACTGTGAGACGTCAAATTGGGCACTCTATGTACCTTGGGGTTAGGCAACACATTAATCTTCAGGACTTAAAAAGTGGAGTGTGGAGTAAATTATGACTGGTAGCACACAATGAATTGCCTGACAATAGGTACCCATGAGGAAATGTTGAGTCTTTCAAAGATAAGGTTAATGACACTGACATTGGTAGATATTGAGAGTGCAGAGTAATATTAATTTCTGAGGAAGTGAAAGTGCTATGCTTGCACCATAGTGTGTGTCAGGGAAAGGAGTGGTAAGGATGCCTATGTTGGCTTGCATGACGTGCTGCATGTGTTGCCTAACCCGATAGGTGCATACAGTGCTAACTTTGATGTCTCAGAGCACCGCCATTTGGCTTTGCTGACCCCAAGTTTATTATGTGGAAGTACTTGTCTTGTCACCCCATACAACCTGTATAATGTTGTCAGTGGAGTTCTGAATAATCATGTAAGGGAAAGTACCCAAATATTGTCCCCTTTTTAATTCAGCTGAATTTAAGAGGGCATATGGACACAAAAAAAATTCCTGATCAGCTATATTTTAGTAGCTAAGTTTTTATAATGTCTTAAACTGAAACTGAAAAATAATGAATTTAATTGTCGGTTTTGATTTTTTAAGCATAGTAATGAAGTACAATATTAGGGTTAAAGTACTCATTATATCTCCCCATTAATTTCAGCCCCTACAAAAACCATCTAACACTATAGATAGATAGCATAATCATGTAAAAGTATTATTATTTACATGAGTAAATATTAAAATAGACTCACAAAATTATCCACCAAAACAAATCTCACAAATAAATGTTTTTCTATTGCTGTTGTAACCGCAGCATTAAGTATAACCCCACTGATGACAATCTGTATACAGAACCCATTTTTCACAATGTTTGTCTTTGGAGAGCCATTTACCCCACACAAAACACTGAGTGTCTTCATCATTTTCACTGTCCTCACTATCCGTTTCTACAAAACTCATCTGGTCATGATCATCGTAATCGTCATCTTCTGATGATGACAAGGAAACAACGCTTTGTTTATCTCAGTGTTTCTGTAATCCTTGCTTACCTCTCTGAGAAGTTGGCAGATTTGTTGGAGTGATCCCCGACTTATTTTGTAATGAAAGTTTTTTTTTCTCACCTATCGCTCGCCTCTTTTTTTCAATGGCTTCTTTTGAGCACGATCTTCCAGGACTTTGTTTTTGTGTGGTGATCCTGTCACAAGAACTGCAGCACTCTGGCGAGACCTCTGGACAGCAGTTTTTTTTTCTATTTCTTATTGTTGGAACAGTATTTATTTCTGCTGGTATAGTGAAAGAGTGGTCACAATTATTCTCATTTTCCTGTGGGTCTTCTGAAATGAAATCAAGATCTTGGAAAACAAGCCAGTTTTCCTGAATTAATTTACTGCTACTTCTATTGTAGTTAATTTCAAATAATCTTGGCTCATTAGGTTGCAATTTAATAACTTGTTACCACTCGACCCGGATGGTTTTCAAGCCAATTCTCAATTTCCTGGGCATAATAAGTTTTGAACATATTTGTGAAAGCCACGTCTAGTGGCTGCATTCAGTGTGTACAATGAGGTGGTAGGCACACAATTATCACTCCATTAGCTTGAGCCATATGTATAGCATCTGGGTTTCTAACATGTATGATATGCCCATCTAATGCAAGAGCCACAGTGTCTGAAAGAGAAAGTTTCACGGTAGCAATGAAATGTGTGGACCATTTGGTAAAACTGTTCACTTGAATCCATTCAGTCATGTAAGTGGCAACAATTGTTCCCGGGGGGGCGCCATCTAATAACTATTTCTTCGTATTATTACGAGGGAACACCATTACTGGGAGAACAAACATTCCAGACGCACTCATATATGCAACCACCATTACAAGAGCACTCCTTTCAGTGGACGATAATGATGACACTTATCTCTTTAATTTTTTTCATATTGGGCTAAAACACATCAAAAAACTTAGATGTATTTTTGGATGTGAAACCCTTCATTCTGGTTAAACTGGTTGGTTGAGGCTTTCCAAGAGTTAGCTGAGGATGCCTTTTAAAGAATCGTGAACGCCATTATTTCTTTCTTGCAGATTTTTTTCGTTATAAAATGGGTGTGATAGTTTGTTTTACACATAATCTTTGAGTGTGGAACTAGGTAGATTAAAAGCTTTTGACGCTTTATTTACACCCATTTCGTTTTTTCTTAGTGCTGCAACAGTGGCAAACATGTTGTAGGCAGCCCAGGTTTTAAATTTTTTAACATTAGGTTAATACATCTGCAATATAAAGCGAAATTAATTTTTAAAAAGTTGTAATTGCATTGAGGTCTCAATACTTTCCCCTGGACAAAATTAGTAAACAGCTAGAGGGCAATATTGGGCATCTTAAGACATTAAAATATGGTGGCATTACTGTTAAAATGAATAAAGATAATTGATTATTAATTTAACATAGACATACTATATGATAAGGGTGAGTAAGAAATCAGAAAGCATAAACTAGCTTGGTTAGTTATTGCTAAAATTAATGTTGTCAAAAACTCTGATGATGGAATTTCAAAATATTCATAAAACGACACATTGTGCATCTTGCAGCTGCACTATTCTGGCATAACATGGCTGTTTTTGCTCCCGATACAACTTCCACCAGCTACCAGTAGGTTACAGCACTTAACAGTTTAAGAATGATGGGTGACAAAATTATGACAGGGGACGGTATTCAGGTACTTTCCCTTATATTGGTAATATTAAAAAAAAAAAATTACAGGTTTAATTTATCTTTATACATTTACACATCACAAATTAGTTATTGAAGACAACAAAAAAAGTAGCTCAACTTGTGTCCAGTACATGAATTGCTAATATATTCTAATGGCAAAGTTTCTGTCTGCCAATCGGGTTTGAATTATAATGTTTTCCTTTTAAACTATATTAATACAACTTGTAAACTAAATTACAATAATAGCTAGAATCTTTTTTATTTTACACTTATCTTTTGGCATGCAATACGAAAGTATAATTTTTTATTAAACTTTCAGAATGAAAATAATATATCACAAGCATAGATAAGTGATAAAATACTATATTACACCTTACAGTTATACCCAACATTTACAGTATATGTATTAGAACATTAGATTTTAAATCTATCTTTTTCTATTTTCATGTAGTGACTATATTATAGCTACTGATATATTTAATCAAACTTTATACTGTGGTCGTAGGTTTTGATGACTAAAAATCGTACTTCTACTAGAAGTAGTTCACTGTATGGACCAATATACTGCAGCCAATTCCAGTCGTACATCACCCATAAAGAAGAATGTTTTATTAGTAATGAAAATAGTAAGTACCATTTCATTGACCATTGGCATGAGCACCTGATCGAAAATAAAATACTCCTATAATCAAATCAAGAAAATGCTGATGTAGCTACTTTTATTGTCAAGACCACTTTGGGCATACCAAAAGATTATCTAGCATCAATAGTTGGAGATTACACCAATCTACTTGTTCTCCTTTTGCATTAAACTATCAATACACACAAGACCAGAAGTAAAGGTAGGTGCAAGACAGGTGCTCCTTTACAACATAAGCCAATAGAAGGTAATCTAGACCCAAATTCGGGCAAGATTTGCTCTTTGACCACAGTTTTAGAATATGATACAGTCTCACAACTATTAGGAATATAATAGTATTATGTATTATCATCATATGTGAATTCTCCTCTCGGTTTGATACACAAAACAACGTTATTGAACATCCATTCCAGTGACAAAGGTTGTTGACAGCAGACCTTGGTTTGACTCTGAATGGTATAGTGTCAGGGCTGAGTTAAGCAGTCCTTACAATCCAATTTTCGAAGAAAGAACCTAGTGTTAATTTCACGTAATCATACGTCAAGTGATTTAATATGGAAAAGACCAAATTATATCAACTTTGACTGAAACATTTTTTTAATTACTTAAAAAAGTTCTTGCTATTAAATTTGGACTAGCTTGTAATTTGTATGATTATTAGTCTGCAAACATGTTCAGGTAGATAGATTCTATACATACATTAAATGCCACTCATTCATGTAGAATGCATATTCAACTGTGTGTGTGGGAGAGAGGGTGTAAAGGGAGTAGGGGAGTAGGTGGGGGATGATGGATGTGTGTTTCATCTGAATAAGAAACCAGCACTGTGGCGTTGGTGTCAGTGCACCTGGCTACAAGCCTTGGGGTTCAGGGCTTGATTCCTGGCTGGTATCTTGGGTATTTTCCCGAAAGGTGAATTACGGTACCCCAACGATCACCAGGGTTTGGTTAATTAGGCTTAAGTTAGGTTTAATAGTTTCTACTGTTTCCACACCCTCATATTCACTAACACCATCACTTCATCTTATCGGTACATGGACAGAGCCTTTGCGGAAAGGATGTAGGATCAGTACACCTGGAAGACTTCTGGACAATGGTACATTAGTACTGGCTAATCTTCTCACAAACTAGGTGATGTAGCCCAGACGCGCGGGAAAAAAGAGGTGGGCGGGAAATTAAAGGGTATTTATGCAGGTTGATTATATGGATCAAGGCTGGCTGTTAGAGTACCTTCAATATATAGCGATGAATATTTAATTAGAATAGTTGTTAATGTGAGGGTGAGAATGTGTGTAACCAGAAAACGTGGAGTGTGAGTTGGTTTTATATATGAAGAGGGGAGAGGAATGAAATTTACTGTATCTGTGGACATGCAGGTAAAAATATGCGAGTTTAGTGCCTGGATAGGACTTTGATGAGTTTAAGAATGAAAGGAATTAAAGGTTTCTGCACAGATTTGTATGTCTTTTAAAAAATATAATATTTTATAAAAGAAAGTCTGTTGGGAGCAAAAGTTGAAGGATGAATGAGAGGTCTACAGCTGGCCTTTAGTATGGAAGGGTTGCCTGAGTCCGGCTTTCATGTTATAGGAGATGATGATGGTGTAGCCACAGGGATAAAAGCCATTAGTCAGAGTAAATGTGGAATGCAGATAGCTATGTTTGGACTGAAATAGTTATGTGAAAATGATAGGGGTGTTTTTATTGTACAAATATTGTGAATGAAAGAATGTACAAGTAATGTGCATGGGGAAAAATACTTGATCAAAAATCCTACCATGGCTGGAAAAATGAAAATTAACTGGTGAGTATATATCATAGTCTTGTACATTGTCGAAAATGGAATGTGTTAAATTAGTCGTTGTCATTAAAGTTGAGACAATATAATTAAATACAAGGTATATCAATGCTTTGAAAAAAGGAATGTCTTGAGGTTAAAAACATATTATGTTTACTTATCTTTCATCAAAAGAGTTGCCAATATGGGTGAGTTATCATGGTCCAAGATAGTAAATAGGAACCATTCCCACAAATTGTAGGAAGGACTGTCTGTATAAAAATATTTCATATATCTATAAATAAAGTCATGTGATTTGAAGCCTTCACTAATATGGTGAAATATTAACTATTTTGATCATAAGTCCCTTATGAATAAAGTAACGTCCATTGGAAGTGGCTGCGGGGATATTGCCAAAGCCCAACCCGGTTGAGTTATGTATGCTATCTGATTTAACCTTTCATTCAGGATCAAGTGAAACATATTTTAGGAAAGGAAACAATAATGCAAACATGCAATTATTCTAAAGGATTTGTTTTAATTAAATGCTCAATAGCATTGCACCACATCTTATTGCTTGTACGCATGCGTACTAATAAGTTAGGGATAAGTAAGGTTGAATTTAGAGGAAGTGTACCCTACATTTGGCCAGCTCTGTACGCTCAAACCCCATCTCCCAGAGCTAGTCTATTATGAGAGTGACCAAGCACTCATTGAAGCAGGTAACATCTAGGCTTATGCTTTGTTTTCCTATCTACCTATTACATATTATAACTACTAAAGGCTAGCCATTTTTAGACAATTGCTTTGTACAAAAAGTGGGTAAAACATGGGTAGATTTATTGGGTAAAATTTTAACAACCCTGAACTGTAGTGTTTGTAAGACAAAAGAGTAGTGACAAAGTGAAGAAAAAAAAACAGAAAAAAAACACACTACCTAAGCCTCAGTAAATATTTGTTTCAATGTTAGCTTCTCCCGTTCTTAAAGTTTCTTCTTGTGACAATCTGGCTAACCTCTGAGGAGATGTAAGAAAATAAATAAAACAGAAACTCTAGAAATTTTTGCATTAGGGAAGGGGGACAGATCCATGTCACATTTAGCTTTCTCAAATCCTCCCCACAACAGTTGTGAAGAATTTGACCTTGGGGTAGAGGATTACTAGGTTTTTTCTGTACCTGAATGGTTTAATTATACTCCATACTGAGTAACAAACCCAATTCAGACCTATAGATCTATAGATGACCTCGGCGATCTTGAACCCCATCGAGTTCATGTAAACTTGTCGGTCCCATGTCAAATGAGTTAAGCCCTTTTGTGCTCACTCAGGGGAACCACCACACTCCCTAGTACCAGATGAGTTAGGTGGCACTAGCCAGCCGAAGGTGTGACTGCTAAACCAATCTTCATAAGGAGGCAGGACACCTTGAGTTCAGAGAATTAATCTAAGGTATGATGATAATGCTGGGTCTGCAGGCTAAGTGTCAGCCAGCGTGGCTTGAATGTATAGAAGGTAGTGATTGTTAAATTGTTACCTAAGCACCTAATTAAATGCATATAAAATACTTCAAACTTGGTATTTTATGGATGTTTTCTATATTTCGTTAATTAATTTTTAAAGTTATTATCATAAATATATTATAATAACATGCAGAGTCTATATTAATAAATTATGAGTTTGTTTTCTCTCATAAGCAAAATAGATATTAGAACTGAAATTAGCACTTGACACATCAATTTTGTCATAGAAAATTTAATTCATAAATATTTTTAATGATAAAATATTAAACCCCTGTATACAATCTAATCTCATTTTGTCATTAAATATATATATAACCCTCGTAAGATATTACTTGAAACTGACTTATGTATATAATGTCAGATTAACGTCGAACAGAACAGACATTTTCTATATATATATATATATATATATATGTATAAATAATGTGTTTTTTAATATATAACCTTTAAATTATAATAATATTGTAAGTCTAGGCTACAACAATCGTAGCTAAGTAGTGGGAAGATTAGCCAATACTAATGTATCATTGCCCAGGGGACGCCCGGATGTATTAATTGTACATCTTTCCGTGGTGGCACTTTCCATGCCCCAATGAGATTAAATTATGGTGATAGTGAGTATGAGGATGTGGAAACATTAGAAACACCAACTAACTTAAGTCTAATTAACCAAACCCTGGTGACCATTGGGGTAATTACCCTTTTAGGAAAATTACCAAAGGTACCGCCCAACCTGCATCTACTTCAAGATTTATACCGGTAATGTCCTCATCAACTTACTCCTCTTGGATCAGATTCTCTCCACAGATAATACCTCAGGATGTATACCGATCATGTCCTCATCACGTTTTTCCCCGAGGACCAGATTCTCTCCACAGATAATACCTCAGGATGAATACCAGTCATGTCTTTATCACATTCTTCCACTAGGAGAACATTCTGTCCACAGATAATACCTCAGGATGCATATCGGTCATGTCTTTATCACATTCTTCCACTGAGACGGAGTTTTATTAACACATAAAGGGCGTACTGCAGGATATGCATTCATGGCCTTCCTCCACCAGGGCCGGGTTTTCTCCACAGGCAATATCTCAGCTATCTTGATACATCACAACTAGCATCTGCACACTACAATCTAACCTTAAGAGTTTTTATTGGATACTTTCCCATAACCCATTGCTCATGTTTACTCCACCAACAATATGTATACCCATTATGCCTTCATCGCTTATAAGACAGTGCTCTATGCTCCTCCTTCTAGGCCATTTCCTATATTGTAAGATGTATACCATTTATGTCTTCATCGCCTATCTTCCGAAATACAAGACAGTGCTCTTTGCTCCTCCTTCTAGGCCATTTCCTATATTGTAAGATGTATACCATTTATGTCTTCATCGCCTATCTTCCGAAATACAAGACAGTGCTCTTTGCTCCTCCTTCTAAGCCAGATGTATACCAGTTATGGCTTTATTGCCTACATCCACTCTTTCAAGACAGTGCTCTTTGCTCCTCCAATACCCTACCATCACCCACCTTCATTCCTTCAAGACAGTGCCTATTCTCATCCTTCTAGGCCAGATGTATGCCACTTATGCCTACCTCCAAGAAGACTATACCTGTCTCCATCTTAATCTAATCGATGATTTACACTACTTTGTCATTCTCATTATTACTAAGGACCATGCTGCATGATACTTCAGAAGGTTCTCTTTCAAAGTCTTTGCTCTTCCATCATCCTTCCAGGTCATACCCCCACCAATTATGCTCCACCTGAAGATATTGCATGTGTTTAGCCGTCCTGGAACTTGAAGTAATTGATCGAGGGCCCCTTTATTCAATTCCGGTGAAGCAAAGGAGGGAGTTATCCTATATTATGTTTCAAAATTTACTGGAGGAGAACACCGTAGAGAGAAATACCATCAAGGCCACTCTGATATAAAAATTAGTATATTTCATCTTACAAATCTGATCAGCACATGGAGAAAGAGAGTGTAGAGAGGGAGATAGAAGCATCATCCGGTCCCAGAAGTCTGGTAGCCATATGGAGATAATAAAGAGAGGGAGAAGGGGGGGGGAGAGAGAAAGAAACATCAAAGATGACTTAGGGATAGGTGGGGGTGGAATATATGAATATGTTATTTAACTTGGAAGTCTCAAGAGAGAGATAGAGAAAAAGGATGAAAAGAGAGATAAAAACATCTTCAAGGCAGCTTAGAACATCCGGTCCCAGAAATCTGGTAGTCATATGAAGAGACAGAGAGAGAGAGAAAGACAGAGAGAGAGAGAGAGGGAGAGAGAGAGAGAGAGGGAGAGAGAGAGAGAGAGAGGGAGAGAGAGAGAGAGGGAGAGAGAGAGAGAGATAGAGGGAGAGAGGAAGACAAAGAAAGAAAAATCATAGTCGACTCAGGGTTGGGTGAGGGCTATAGTATATGAATAAGTTATTTTACTTTGGGGTCTCCAAAAAGAGAGAAAGAAACATAATTACATGCTCAAGAAGGTGTGAAGAGGGGATGGGTCGGGGAACTAGCTCCGGGAAAGAAACACATCTCTAGTCTCCGTTTAAAACATCAGAACATCAAACTTAAGCGATTTTTCCCTTCTATGATGTCTCAGAAATCTAGTGTTTACACTACTACTGTCATCATGATTTTTTCCAAGAATTTTTCAACATGTTTTAGCTTCTAGAGCAATTTGTTTTTGGAGATGGTTGTCAATAAGTCGTCTTTGGTTGAAACCTCATTCCACTTTCTTCCTGTCTTAAAATTCAGAGTGATGTAACAGATTTTTTTACATGTCTTCAATGTGAGGTTTTAATTTACACCTGAATTTAAGCCCATTGTCTTGATTAGAATTGCAATTCTGATGATTGATTGGATGCAAAAAGATGTAATAACATCCATATAAAGCTCCTCTATATGGAAGAAAATAAATCTAATTGTAATACATTCTTTCACAGTTTGGAGGATATCTTTCAAACCAATATTGCGTCAATGTACCTCTACTCTTATCTCAAGGTAATTTAGATTCGATTGTCTGTAATAGACTAGTTCTCCTTTTCATAATAAAATCACAGAAACACGCAGAAGAATAGATTCATTATCAAGTTAGACAAAAGTAGCGTGGCCCTCTTTCACATTGTCTACAGATATAGTTTCATTTTTCTTAATATCTGTATCTTGAAAGTCTCAATTGTGCCTCTCAAAAGAGATTTAATAAAATCTTAGTTGCAAAAGTATATTTATTATTTATACTTCCTAAAATTAGCACCATGTGGTTCCTGCAACTTCGTATTTTTATTTATGAAGGGAAGCAAATTGTTTAGTATTAATAGCATATATGCTTCAGTGGCAGCATGGACTAAGGCGCTACTCTCGCGGTAGACTAGAATGCTGATGGCAGGGAGATTGAGGTTAGAATATCAGTCGGGTGTACTATGTAGTTTGAATCTCGGTTGATGGTAGGTACTAAGTAGTTTTTCTAAAATGGTGTTATACTCTCCCCTACGCAAATGTGGGAATACTTCCTCCAGATATAACCTTTCTATTCCCTAAAAATGTTAGCATAGTTAGTTTAGAAGCGTATAACCCGAACTGGTAGTAAGACGCAGTACTAAAAAAACACAATAACATAATAAAGAGAATTTGTTCTATAAATAAAGATACCTATAATATAAAATAATAAACTCATTATATATTTTTAGATGCAAGTAAATTACTAATGAAATATTAATCATTTTTATCATGTCTTTAAATGTTGTGAAAAGGTATATATAGTGGATGGACAATACTTGAGAGGGGTTGTGTACCCTATTAACTTCCAAATTAAATTTGACATCTAAAAAGTGTGTAAAGTTGAATTCAAAATTTAAGGGGATTTTATAAAGATCTTACATTAAATACACAAAAACAAACTATAATCAAAAAGAATACTCTATTAGATTTAAACAAATACTTAATAAAACTATTTAATAACTAAGGTTTTATTTAACCACGGCATTGTACTACCAGTTCAGGTTATTTGCATCATTCCTTAATTCATATGAAAGCCTGACACTAGATATTAATAAATTTATTTATATATAGTCCTAGGTTCAATTCCCGTATCAAGCGTATAACCCAAAAGGGTTGTAAGATGTGGAGCTAAAAAATAAAAATAAAATTTCCCGTCTCCTGATATCAAGTTTTAATAGTAGTTAAATTAATGAATGCTGTTCATACCTTAAAAATATATTCTATATAAGAACAAATATTTCCCCTGCTAGCAGAATATATTTAAGTAAGGTGTATGCAATAAAATAATTTTGATAATTTGTTTGAAATAATGTCATTGTGATCCAATTAATTTGTCATAAATTACAATACATTTCATAGTATTTAGAATTTGTTTTTAGAGAGTTTATATTCTAATAAGAAGACATCATAAAAACGATGTTAAATAAACTTGTACTAAATATATTAAGAACGAGGAAATATTTTCATATGTGTAAACAAAGAATGATACTAACCAATGAACAATATGGATCACTTAGTCTGTAATCCAAAGTGAGAGTTTGTAGCATTTTAAACAAAGATGCATGATCAAATTTACATGGATCAGCAGATATGAATTCTTCCATACCATGTTTGCGAGCCCTATCTGCATCTGAAAGATAAACATCAAAATTGTTATATCACAACTATGTGTAAAATGTATTAAGCATTTTCAAGTACAGAATGATTCATTTTACCATTTTATTCAAATATTTAATACTAAAATAAATAATTCTATAAAGGTTTTTCTATCCCTTGTTCTAATCAAAAATTGAACCTATGAAAATACTGAAAGCACAATACTATTAGATAAAATCTGTATGCCTCATAAAGCATGTACCTTATGTTTTATGGAATGATTAAGAAAGATGTTTAAGTTATCTGTTGAATTTGACAGGATATAGATTTTACTAGAAGGGAGTGCCATAACTTATTGAATTAAATAGCGTGAGGCATATAGATCTACTTAGCCCTTTAAGAAAACATAATTTATAATATTTTAATAGAATTGTGAGAATAATGTGTCTCTATTTGTAGTCTTTAATAAGTTGAGTAAAAAAATGTAAGAAATATGGTTATGCAGAAAGCTTAAAAACACTAAAAAAAATGTATATAAAAATATCATAAACTATTTTAAAAGTGTGTTTTATTTTTTGTGTAGGGCTGGGCCATTTAAAATAAAATGGCCAGATCCAGAATACAAATTCAGGACCTTATACATAGTGGTATTTACCATATAAGTTGGGTTATAAACAGTTGAATACCTCCTCAACCACAAGCCATCCATCATTACGAGGCATGGCTATTAAATAACCGGAATGAAGTCATAACACTTTTTATTCGTCACCAATTACAGCAGAGGTTTTATCGCCTTCAATAAACTCCTCTTGGCGATCCCTACACCGCTCCATACGACATTTCCATTGTTGAGAGCAGTGCTGGAAGTCCTTCTGTCAGCTGGTTGAGAACCTAGGTCGCTTTTGCTTTAACCGCTTCCACACTTGTCCCCTTCAGCGCCGACTTGACCTTGGGAAATAGAAAAAAGTCACAGGGGGTAAGGTCGGACGAGTACGGTGGATGTTCCAACACGGTGATGCCGTATTTTGCGAGGAACACTTTCACAGACAAGGCATAATAGGCTAGTGCATTGTCTTGGTGAAGGATCCAGGACTTGGTCTTCCTCAAATCGGGTCTTCGTCTTCTCACACGCTCACGTAGAGCCGTCAGAACCTCGATGTAGAAATGTTGATTGACCGTCTGACACTCGGGTACCCAGTGAACGTAGACAATGCCACAAATGTCGAAAAAGACAATCGTCATTACTTTGAATTTTGATTTGCTCATCCTGGCTTTTTTTTGCCTTGGCGAGCTTGGTCTCTTCCAATGCATGGATTGCCTCTTTGTTTCGGGATCGTAAGTAAAAAACCATGATTCATCACAAGTAATCACCTTGTCTAACAAATCTAGATCAGTGGCGATGTTGTTTAGGATGTCAGTACAAATGTTTTGTCTTGATTTCTTTTGCTCGAGAGTGAGGAGTTTAGGCACCATTTTTGCGCAAACCTTCCGCATGTTAAATGATTCATGCAAAATCTGTCGAACACTTTCTTTGTCGATTCCTGTCATTTCAGCAAGCCCTCGGATGCTCAGATGACAATCAACGCGGATTAATTTACCAATTTTTTTCAATGTTTTCGTCCGTTTTTGATGTTGAGGGCCGTCCTGGGAGCCGATCGTCTTCGGTCGTATCACGCCCTTCTTTAAGCCGTTTAAACCACTCAAAAACTTGTATGCGGGATAAACATTCATTCCCGTAGACTTCTTTCAACATTGCATAAGCTTCTGTGGCAGTTTTCCCTAGTTTAACAAGAAACTTGAGGTTAACCGGTTGCTCCGTCTGACCACTTGGCATTTTTCTGACGCGCCACTAGTGCGTAGACTAATTCAATCAACTGCTACAGTCAAACTGAGCAACCTGCTGGCTTGTCTAGCGAGCTCAGGATGGGGGAAGGACCATTAGACACAGTCATGTTCAAACATGTCGCGGCAAGCTCGCAGTTTGCTGGGAGCAGCATCAGTCCGGTTATTTAATAGCCACACCTCGTATATAGAGCAATTATGTTCTAGATGGAACAATAGGCGTGATGGATAAAATAATACCTTTAGAGTTTGATATGTGAGGTATTATGGGTAATTTAATGCAGGTGGATTGAGTTGACATTGATTTCTGATCGAAAAATAACAATTGTATACTTTATCAATTGTTTCAGAAAACATTTAGTCCATCTCCTGTGGTACAACTTAAAATATAGATAATTTGAAAACAAGATTTACAATTCATTTTAATAGTTTTAAAATACTAACACTTTTTTAGGAATTACAATGAGACATAGTAAATAAATGGTACAGGGCACCACACAGACTTACGCTTTTATCTTAAAAGAGACATTTACTAAAAATTTACAAGATTTGTGGATTGAAATAATATGTCCATACATTGTTGTAAAACAGTATAAATGAAGTGATATACACTGCTACTTATCTAATCTATGGCATTAGGATCTAGAAACACTGTTACATAAAAATTGATAAAAGAGAAACCAGAGAGCATAAGAATCAAATTCATTTTCAAAGAACCGAATTAAAAATTATATATATATAATTGCTTATAGTTCAGAAATATATTTCAAATAAGATATGTTTATCTTTAATATTATTACAATTTTAAAATGATAAGTTGTTTCGTCTCTCAAATAGTTGCAGAGAAATCGGAAAATTTCCTTCATGTAAAGTTCACTCAGTCATTTTTATGAAAAAATGACAATTACCATGTTATTTGATAATGATGAGCTGTATCTAGATATAAAATTTAATCAAAATCGCTGTAAGGAATTTTGGGAAAATAGATTTTTTTTATCTTTTCGCACTTCAGTAAACTTCCCTTAAGTTTAGGGTTCGATACCCTAGGAAAACCCCAGATACAAAGTTTTAGCCCCATTGGTGAAATAGTTTCAGCTCTAGCCCAAGGCACAGATAGAAGGCATTGCTAAAACAACATTTTTTTGTTTCAGTGGGTCATGAAATGTCAACATTTATAAAAATCTCGAGTTTGATTTTATTGACGATCACAATACTTTCACTCTGAGGTGTTGAGAGAAAGTAAAAAGCAGAGTTTGTGTTTGTTATTTAAAATATATTTATACTCAAATTCCCCAATACACAAGTATTCCCCTAAAATAAAAGACAACATAGAACACAGGCCAGAACAGGAGAATGAACTCCCCAATAATCTTAAAAACACGAGGGAAAGAAGACACACACAGTATCGGATCACCAGATGGTGAACGAATGGCACATCCTATATGTAGAGAAACTATTTTTAACCTCCATACTCTCCAAAACCTTTCATATCTTAAGACCTTCCCGAAAGAACAGGCATGTAGCAAAGCAAGGTGTGTGATGAATAAGATAATCAGCATAGGGTAGAGAAGGTTTAATCTCCCTATTCATACCATCATGAGGTATCACGAATCTTTACTTGTTTCCATTGTGGACTACAGAGAGAGCATATGGGCACACCGTTTGAAGAACGTCATACCATCAAAAATGTTAAGGAGACTTCAGAGTGTTTTACTTCTGAAGATCTCCAGCGTATATTCGACGGCATCCACAGACACACTAAATGTCACACTGGGTATAGTTCCACTGGATCTGGAGGTAAGACGGAGAGGCACAATGTACTGGCTGAAGAACTGGGACTCCCACTAAGTAGAAAACTCTGATCAGGTTTGAAGTGATGACATCAGTGGGGATACAAAGAACCCTACAAGAAGAGTGGCAAGACAACTGGGTAAGGAGAAAACAAGGTAGGTGGGCCTTCAACATGTTTCTGAGTGTAGCGGAGGATCAAACACCTGCAACCTACCCAGGGGCTGGTACACTACATAACAGGACATGGGTCGTCCAAAACACTTCTTCATAACCGCGGATTGAAATAAACGAAAAATTTTGACTGCAGAGAGAAGGCAAAAGCTGAGCATGTTGTTTGTAATTGTGGTAGCACCGAACATCTGAGGAACCAGCAACTTCAGGTGCGCCTTATTTACGACATCCTATGTGAGGACGTCCTATGAAAACTCCTTAACGAGGTCATAGCGAAAATCTCACTCAAGGACGCTGACAGACTAAAAGAAGAAAGATAAAGACAGTACAGAAGAAGAGATTTAGAGAGACGAGGACAACAACAGAGGCGAGGACAGTTAGTGCGAGGACCAACAACACGTAGACTGTAAGGACAGGGGTTGGAGTCCGCAATTCCAGAGACACCAATGACTCTGACAAATGGAGCCTGGCCTTGATATTCTGGCAGGAAAAAATCACACCAGTATTGAGAAAACCATGCAAAGGATAACTGGATCTTCTAAGGAGGTCCAATGTCTCGAAACACTTGACAACAAGTGTAATCCTAGGTCAGCACCAAAGGACGGCCAGAGTATCAATTGGCCTGAAAGTTGGCTGCCTAGCAGACAACCAGTTCAGCTTATAGCAGCACAAACTATCAATAAAAGCACTCTGTAGCTCAACCAGGAAAACTTGTGACATCCCCGAGTGTAAATGCAGTAAACTGCATTAGTTTTATTTAGATTTAAATTAGTTATATTAGGTTATAGTAATTAGTATTAAGGAGGCTCACTCCTATAAGGAACTATAAATAAAATGGAATAAATTAACAGTATATATAAATGATTATCAGAAAATTAAATAGGAAATATAACTCTAAATATATATAGTATTTAGACTTTGAGTTCAAGATTATGCAAAAAAAAAAAATCTCAGTAAACCATTTTGAATCATGATTATAATAACTTATGAACATTAATGCTGTGCAGTAGAAATATTCTTTTTTTGTAACAAGTACACTCCATCGAGATTGAAAGGTAGCAACTTATAATTCACTGAGCCCGCGACGTATGATATTCCTCCACACATGACTGCAGAATAGTTTGCCTAGCTACGCCCAACACCTAAGTTAGAGAAGGCCTTAAGTCGTTAAATTATTTCATGACTGTTGGGAAGGAGTGATGGGGGAGGGGTTATGTCTTTTAGCGATACCCAAACGGTTTGATTTAATCAATAACTTTACTTTATTGTTCTGATAATGATAAAATCAATAACTAATATTACATTCTAAATTAATTAATTATGTTTGCTCTCATTAACGTATGGGCTGGTAATTTTTTTAGCTATCAAAAGTTTAACAACGTCAAACGTTATTTGGGCACTGTTGCCCACATTGATTGGTTTTACATGGTAACATAAAGCAGGTCTCCCCTTTTCCAGAATCTTCATTAATGTTTATAGCCAATTATAAATTTATTAATGATTAATTATTATATTCCATACATGTAACTTAAATAACAGATTAACTCTAAAAGATTTTTACTTTATTTCTAGGTAGCTGAGTTTTAAGAAAAACTTTTGTAATTTAAGGGTCCCAATCCTAATTTGAAATATTTTATATTATTTCCTGGTGGACAAAAAATAAATATTGATAAAATCTCTATCCATTGGACATATTTTAGTTATAAAAGTGAATTTATTTGTTTCTTCAAAGTTATTATGACTGTGTATAGCTTTGTGGGAGCATATTTCAATTCCATACTTTATTTAATGTTACCATAGCAGCTATAATATAACTATTAGTAAAACGCTTTATTAATTAATACTTTGATTAAGAAAAGATGTGGTTAGTTAAGATTTGCGTTGAATATTATCATTTTATAATACATTTAAAGTAGAATGTTAACTGTAATTATTTTTGTCAACTCTCTTTTTTACTAAATTAATTCTGGAAATTGAAACAATAAAACTGACCATGTCGTAGGCAATTAATAATACAATATCAGAGTGAGGAGGTTTAAATGATAATTGAAAAGCAAGGATAAATATTGCTTTGTTTTACGAGCTTAAAACCACTTTACATAATATCTCTGCTTTTTTAAGGTTTGGAATATAAATATATTCAATTAAAAATATATTGTAGCTCTGTACTATATTTAGGAATATCTATCTATAACCAATGATACCTGGAATTTTACAACGTATTACGGTGCATTTATTTCTATTAAACATGATGTCTCCTAGGAGAGGATTTTGCATACATACAGTCAGGGTTTGATTTTCTTTTAAAGATACGGCTGGATTTATTTATCTCTGGAACCATTTAATCAATTGCGCTGTGGTTGTTACTTTTGTACACGATCAATATCCAGGCAGTCTTTATCATTATTTGTAAATAATCAGGTGTTTCAGTGGGAGTCCCGGTAAAGGCCCAGCCAAATGTTTGTATACATTTATGGAACAACACAATTACTGTGGGGTAGTTTTTATTATTCGTTAGTGTATTTATCCAGGCATTTTTTAGTATAGTAATTACAACTGGGTGTATTGATGTAAGTCCCGGTGAAGTGCCAGCCGGATATTTGTCTATATCTATGAAACCACACAATTACTGTGGTGTACTTTTGATTAGTCTGTAGAGTATTTATCCAGGAATTTTTTTAAAATAATAATTATAGTCGCACGAATGGGTGTGAGCCCCGGTGATGTGCTAGCTGGATATTTGTTTATATCTATGGAACCATTTAACCGCTTTAAGTGTAGTTTTTTTGTAGAATATTTATTCAAGCAAGTTTTAGCATGATTTAATCATGTTTTGTGTTGTGAGACTCGGTGAAGGACAAGCCGGATATTTGTCAACAACTGATTCCGTATTTAATTCTATCTTGTAGGATATCAACCGGGAAAATTGTAGCATGATAGACCTAGGTTTTGGGGTTTGAATCCCTGTTAAACTTTCGGATGGATGTTGTGTATAATTTATCTAGGATATTTATAACCACATAAGCGATTTCAGTGGGTTTTTTTTTCCAACTAGGCCTACGTAGTTTCTATAACCAGGCAGGTTTGAACATTAGTTTAATCAGTTGTTTTGTTGTGAGTCCCTGTAAATACTGACAGGACTAGCTATAATGGATTCTGTGGATCAGCCGTAAGGTGAAATTCCGTTCTTCCATAAGGGGGATAGTTAAATACAGAGTGAACTATAGGAGAATATTTATAAGTAACATAATATTAACTATTTCAACCATATTTACTACTAATAACTGGGGGATAATGAATAAAAAAATACGAATTAAAGGTGATGTAACCAAATTTGCTACTATCCTACTATCCAAGCCTACTATTTAAGAGCCAAAATTGTTAACCTAAAGTTTAAGCCAAAAAGCTGGTTTTTTTGTAAAATAATCACAACTATTCAACATTAAAACTACTTATAAATCCTTACATTATTTCAACGTTTCAAAATGGAACACGCCACAAATATTAATTTTGAGACAAGAGTCTAGATTCATAGAAATATGTCAAAACACAGTTAATTTATTACATTTAATTGGGATCAAATTCAGCTTAAAGTCACAAGTACTCAACTCTCCAAAGTTCACTCAACGAGATGAGACTCTTGGTGTAATATGTTTCATATTTTCTGCGTTGATTTCCCTAAACATTAAATATTCTCCTTTGCAGTCCACAGCAAGTGATTGTGGATTCTAACTTTAAAGACGTGGCTTTGTGCAAAATAGCTTGGGATTTTTGCATTGTTTAAGCAATGATGCTATATTATCCTTATTTTCTTCAATGCCTTTCCTAACATTATATGTACAATACCTTCTTTGTGTTGCACATAAGGAAATTGCTCAATAAATGTTGAGATATGCTCTATGAAAAATTTAATAATCATGCCATGACTCCATGTTGGCATCACACTTTGTTAATGTATTCATGCAGAGTTTATAGTGAAATTTCAGTTCTATCTTGTATGCAAGATAGCAAGTAAATTTAAAAGATTGAACGGTAAAACCAATAGGTATATAATCTTAATTTGTGATGATAAAAAACGTTAAAATTGTATGTGTATGGTTTCATACTCGCTAGCTCCTATTTAAAAACCCTTCATTTAATAACAAAATATGTTAAATAGTAAATCATTTTGAGATACCTATTTATTTGGTATCTCAAATATAGAAATAATATCTATGTAGCCAACAATCGGTTTACCCTGAAGGGAGACAGCAATAATTTAATGGAATAGAATAGCCTACAGCCATATTTTATAATCCACAATGTTACATCATAATTTATGGTAATAAAAGGAAGTGTTTGTCTGTGTGTGTTTGTGTGCAATGATAGCCAAATCTACAGCACGCAGAGATCTGCATTTTTTTAACATAGGTGGGTGGAAGTGGTCCGATTGCACATTGAAGCGGGATTTTTAGATTTTCAACTATCTTAATAATTTAAACTATTTAACTGGTCAGAACTTTTACCCTCATTTTGATGAAAACAATATTAAAAAATATATAACCACTTCTTAAATAAAATGATATTTCTAAACGTCTGCAATTCTTCTCAGTGCTCCTTAATAAATAATTGCAGTTGACAGCCAGTCCCTTAGTTAAAAAAGAAATCATTGTGTTTCAAGTTTTCTTTTAATTTGCAGTCAGAGTAAACTTATTTGTGTGGTAGGATGAAGGTACTTATGACGAGGGGTTGGGGGGTTAGAGATGGAGGAGGGCGCTACCTGAAGCTTTCTCGGTGACCACCAGAAGTACAGGAGCTCATATTTTGTATCTGCCTTCTAGTACATTTGAGTTTAAAGTGAGTCGTTTAAAAAATGCTCACTTGATTGCGCTGTATTCACTGGGGATCGCACCTAGCGATCCCAACGTTGAAGGAGTAAATCCTCGAAAAGGAGTGCAACATTTTTAACCTAGAGGCTATGGCTCTGTTCTTTCCTTCGCTAAGGCCTAGACTCACCATCCTCTTCTTGTTTATGTGGTTCTGCTCCATCGAAAGTTGTCGGCACGCCGCATTTATTTGAAAAAGTACCGAATGAGAGTAATATATAAATATTTCAAAAAGTATTATTTGCATATAAATAAAATCATTTTTACAGTATAAAACATTTGTATTAAAAATTCCTTTTTTAAGTGTTTTCCCAACATTTTTAAAATTCCGTTTATGAGACTATTTGTTTTAAAAAAATGTAAATCTATGCATACTATTGTACTAAAATATTTTATATATATATATATATATTTAAACCCTCACGGTAAAAGCCTTTAAAAATACACTGCATAATTTGGTAAAAATAATAATAATAAAATGTATAGCTACTTTTTTTAATAACTCACAAATTCCATTATTCGTCTTTTTTCAAAATTGCTACCAACCCATTTTATGTGGGCACGCTATCACTTAACTGCAAACCAAGTTTTGGCTTGATATGTCTAATTTATCAAATGTTGAGATCTGGGGGAAGGGTCTAGCTGTTCAATAAGTTATAACCGATCTCACTTATAGAGACATGTAGCATCCTAAGGTTTCATTTTATAAATTTATTTTAGGTGTCTGACATGCATTTTCTGAACCGAGTGATAAAATCAGCAAACTACATTATTACTATCTTAAAACTTGAAACGATTCTACAACCCCGTCCATTAGCATATCAGGTTATAAGAAAAAAACAAATATTTCACTAAAAATAAAAGTTCCATGATGTCAAGAATCAAACCTAGTGACCCTAAATCTGTATAAAAATATGCTATCGATTAAGCTAAGCTGTCACACTATCTGTACGTTAAATAAATCTGTAAATCATACTCTTGTAGTATTCTTGGTTTAGAAAGCAATAATAATAATAATTGTAATATTAAGGTAACCAATAATTATTTGAAGAGTATGACATTTTAACATATAAGTAGTAATGCAGCCTACAAAATACATCATTTATTTGTTCTTGAAATTAACTTGGAAGGAGTAATAACTGTTGGCTTACTGCAAAACATAAATGTTCAAAAGATGTATGAATATTAACTGCATTAGAAACAGTCAATATTTTGCTAGTGCATGACTTGATGAAGTGAATAATGTGTTCAAACTCTCCTTTTAGACACACGCCATTTGACTATTTTACTCTATACGCGGACATTCACTGACAGCCAGCACACACAGAACTAACTATTTATTAATATGTTTGAGTGCCAGGAAAACCTCAATGTTCCTTAGGTAACCTTCATATAATTATAATAATAATAATAATAATAATAATAATATTTACCACCGCGTCTTACTACATGTTCGGGTTATACGCTTTAAGTAATAATTACGCTATTGGATTAGGAATTGGGAAGGTTGAACTAGAGGAAGTGAACCCGCATTTGCGTGGAGTGAGAGTGGAAAACCATTTAGGAAAAACAACCCCCCTTTCACCTGACCGAGATTCGAAACTCAATCTCCCCGTTCTCAGCAGTCGAGCTCAACACGACAAGCGCGTTAGCCAAATACGCCACAGAGGCGGGTAACCTTCATATAGTCAATCTTAAATAAATAGGACAAGGAAATCGAATTAAAGCAATTTTGGAGGGTAGGTTTTTTTTAGCACCGAGTCTTACTGCCCGTTTTGGTAATACGCCTAAGTACTAATTGCCCTAATGGGTTAGGAATTGGAAAGGTTGAAGTTAGAAAAAGGCAACCCGCATTTGCAAACTACCCGAGTTCACTCGAGCGATATTAGAAACTCTATCTCCACATCCTTGTCAGTCGATTTAAGCAGTAAACTAGCGCATTAGCTAACTCCGCCACAGGGGCGGGTCTGAGAGTTGTTAATAATCTCAGTTTGGTAAAAACATTATTGATTGAACTTAAAAAAGAAAGCCTCGAGTTAATAATAGATTATAGACCAGTGTGATATCTACTCGAAACACTCACAAAATAAAATATTTAATATCTTATATTAAACAAAATTACAAAGTAAAATTAATATTCTTGGAAATACAGTAAATAATGTATATTATAATGCTTCGGTGTTCATGCGGACAAAAAAAAAATCTTAAATGATCCATTTTCAGTGATGGATGAAATAGGGTTCTAGTCCTGGCCGGGAAAATTGAGACATGTTTTCATAAACTGTTTCCCAATTCCCTCCAAGCAAATTTGGTTACATCACCTTTAATTCGTATTTTTTTATTCATTATCCCCCTGTTATTAGTAGTAAATATGGTTGAAATAGTTAAGATTATGCTACTTATAAATATTCTCCTATAGTTCACTCTGTATTTTACTATCCCCTTCACGGAAAAACGGAATTTCACCTTCCGGCTGATCCACAAAATACATTATAGCTAGACCTGTCAGTATTTACAGGGACTCACAACAAAACACCTGGTTAAACTAATGTTCAAACCTGCCTGGATATATAAACTACGTAGGCCTAGTTGGAAAAAAAAATACACTGCAATCG
This sequence comes from Timema douglasi, assembly GCA_901482245.1. Taxonomy (NCBI): domain Eukaryota; kingdom Metazoa; phylum Arthropoda; class Insecta; order Phasmatodea; family Timematidae; genus Timema; species Timema douglasi. Next base: position 104,183 of record CABEEJ010000236.1, on the reverse strand, counting down.
CTTATGTGGTTATAAATATCCTAGATAAAATATACACAACAACCATCCGAAAGTTTAACAGGGATTCAAACCCCAAAACCTAGGTCTATCATACTGCAATTTTCCCCGTTGATATCCTACGAGATAGAATTAAATACGGAATCAGTTGTTGACAAATATTCCGGCTGGTCCTTCACCGAGACTCACAACACAAAACATGATTAAATCATGCTAAAACTTGCTTGGATAAATATTCTACAAAAAAAACTACATTTAAATCGGTTAAAAGGTTCCATAGATATATACAAATATCCAGCTAGCACATCACCAGGGCTCACACCAAACCGTTCGATTATAATTACTATTCTAAAAATTTCCTGGATAAATACTCCCCAGAATAATCAAAACTACACCACATCAATATCGTGGTTCCATAGATATATACAAATATCCAGCCGGCACTTCACTGGGGCTCACACCAAACCGTGCGATTATAATTATTATTTAAAAAAATGCCTGGATAAATACACTAAAGAATAATAAAAACTACCCCACAGTAATTTGTGTTGTTCCATAAATGTATACAAACATTCGGCTGACCCTTCACCGGTACTCACACCGAAACACCTGATTATACACAAATAATGATAAAGCCTGGCTGGATATTGATCCAGTACAAAAGTAACGACCACACAGCAATTGATTAAATGGTTCCAGAGATAAATAAATCCAGCCGTATCTTTAAAAGAAAATCAAACCCTGACTGTATGTATGCAAAATCCTCTCCTAGGGGACATCATGACGAATAGAAATAAATGCACCCCAATAAGTTGTAAAATTCCAGGTATCATTGGCTATAGATAAATATTCTTAAATATAGTACAGAGCTAAAATATATTTTTACTTTAATATATTTATATTCCAAACCTTAAAAAATCAAAGATAATATGTAAAGTGGTTTTAAGCTCGTAATACAAATCAATATTTATCCTTGCTTTTCAATTATCATTTAAACCTCCTCACTCTGATATTGTATTATTACTTACCTACGACATGGTCAATTTTATTGTTTGGATTTCCAGAATTAATTTAGTAAAAAAGAGATTTGACAAAAATAATTACAGTTAACATTCTACTTTAAATTTATTATAAAATTATAATAATCAACGCAAATCTTAGCAAACCACACTTTTCTTAATCAAAGTATTAATTAATAAAGCGTTTTACTAATAGTTAAATTATAGCCGCTATGGTAACATTAAATAAAGTATGAAATTGAACTATGCTCCCACAAAGCTATACACAGTCATAATAACTTTGAAGAAACTAATAAATTCACTTTTATAACTAAAATATGTCCAATGGATGAGATTTGATCAATATTTATTTTTTGGCCACCTGGAAATAATATAAAATATTTTAAATTAGGATTGGGACTCTTAAATTACAAAATTTTTTTAAAACTCAGCTTCCTAGAAATAAAGTAAAAATCTTTTAGAGTTAATCTGTTATTTAAGTTACATGTGTGAAATATAATAATTAATGATTAATAAATTTATAATTGGCTATAAACATTAATGAAGATTCTGGAAAAGGGGAGACATGCTTTATGTTACCATCTATAACCAATCAATGTGGGCAACAGTGCCCAAATAACGTTTGACGTGGTTAAACTTTTGATAGCTAAAAAAATTACCAGCCCATACGTTAATGAGAGCAAACATAATTAATTAACTTAGTATGTAAATATTAGTTATTGATTTTATCATTATCAGAACCATAAAGTAAAATTAATTGATTAAATCAAACCATTCAGGCATCGCTAAAAGACATAATCCCTCCCCCATCACTCCTTCCCAACATTTAAGAAATAATTTAATGACTTAAGGCCTTCTCTAACTTAGGTGTTGGGCGTAGCTAGACAAACTATTCTTCAGTCATGTGTGGAGGAATATCATGTGTGGAGGAATATCATACGTCGCGGGCTCAGTGAATTATAAGTTGCTACCTTTCAATCTCGATGGAGTGTACACATAGTGTATGAAATCAAATGTGTTATTTAGTCATAGCATTTAAGCATATTTTACCACCAAACAGGTTAAAAGAATTAGATGATCTATAAAATTATATCTTTCATACCTCCTTGAATTTTGGAAATAGTGGAATTCTTTCCAGCAGGTGTGATGGGTGGGGTAGGTTTGTGAGATTGTCCGGTAGCTCTGTACATGGCCATTACCCACAAATGACACTCGTTTTCATCGTCACTAGCAAACAGAATACTGTCGCCTTCTCTTACGGCATTGAAGAAAAATCGCCCACCTTCCAAATCTGTAAAAAAAAACATAAATGTGTAGCTTTACTGACAATAGGATTTAGTTCCAATGGCAGTTTTTTTTTTATTATAATACCAGTATTTATAAATTGTGAATAGTTTAGTTAAATAATCACTTTTTATAATACTGAGGTGTTTAACATTCCATTAGTCAACCAATTATTAAATCTTTAATCATACAAAAGTGTGGTGTGAAATTAGACATAATATCTTATCTTTCTCTGCAGGACTAATATCCCTTTCCTTACAATATGTTCTGTATTTTCTTATCCAGTCTAAGTAGGATTGATTTACTTTGTTTAGCTAATATCGGTATTATGGTTTGTTTCTTTTATTTTAAATCACTACTTTCAACAAAAGTGTTATTAATGGGTGACCTGGCGGTCTAGGGGTAGGGTGTTGGACTTTTGTTCTGAGGGTTCGGGGCTCAATCCTCGGTTCTGCCACAGATATATCGGATTACCAAACCCTTCCTTCACCTCTGACAAGAAGTGTATTAATCACAACTTTTGAATGTGTGGAATGCCAGGCCCTCACTGTTGTTCGGATTTCATATAAAACTGTCAGTCCTCCATTTTATCTCTCAATTACCCTTCCATTACATCTTAGCCTAAGTGCATATAACCCAAACGGGTAGTAAAACGCGGTGTTAATAAAAATAATAATGTTATTAACAGCTTGATATAAGGATGAGTAAGGTTTTTCATAAAATGTGCACCTGCATTAATGCAGAGAGAGGTTGGGAGAGCTTGAATGATAAACCACATATATAAAATCACCCACAGTGACTCAAACGAGACTTGAACATCAACCTCCCCATCACCGGTACCTAATCCAGTCTTTTGCGAGCATTGACAGCTTAAAACTCAATTTTAATTTTCAAAAGAGCTTGAAAGAACCTTATCATATTTAAAATTAGTTCATAAGAGATTGGTTATCCAAAATAGGCCTATACATTACCCAACAACAACAAAAATCATACCTTAGCCATAAGTGGCTGATTCTACAGTAATTAATATGCTAATTCAAAAAATGCTATTGATTTTTTTTGGTCACATCTACATCAGAATATAGACTCAATTTAGTTTTTTAATGAATTATCAATTTTTAGTACCATATATATATATATACCCTAATATTTAATAGTCGCCATGAACGTTTTTCATGCTGAAATACATATTTATTAAATTTATATTAGCATACATTGTAACATAATAGGTATATACTTGGCAATGATTGCCAAGGATTTTTTTTCTTATAGTCTGTTTTACAATCCCACTTAAAAAAAAGGCAGTCCAAACGACATTTAAACTCAATCTTAACTTTACGACACAATATTTTAGGATTTATTAGTGATAGACCTTTATTTTTTTTTAAGAAAAGTTTTTCATTTAGTTTCAGACGCTGGCTTTTTTTAAATCTGAATAAAGTTAACAATGTTATGATTTTATAACCAAAATATTATTTACCCCCAAAAATTATACAAAATGATTTCCTATTTAGTCTGCAACATAAATATCTCAAAACCCCGGTGTGTGGAACAATTATTTATTAGGGCCTACGATAAATTTGCCAAAATTTTTTTGTGAGGCTATCTGCAATGGTAAAAAAAATATGTCATCAAAACTCATAAAATGTAGTTTACAGCAAAAGAGCGTCAAAGATATTCATTCATACATAGGGCCTATTTGTGTTATTTTTTCACATTCTAATAATGTGTAGGACTCTAAGAAGAGTTATCTGGATCTTCCAGTGCTTTATATATGTCTAAGAGCTTACTTTTCACTAAAGTGATTTTCTGCCTGATCTTTTTGTCGAGGTCATAAAGAGCTTTTCCAGCTTTATAAACTCAGCTATTGAGATTTCTTGAGGCTGAGGCCTTGTTGACTGGCAGATGAAGATAGGGTTTGCTCTTTAGGTTTTGATAGCCCGATATTTTTCTTTTTCTTATAATAAACATGACTTGTTCCAATTTTCTTCTTGTTACCCATTTCAAATTATATAATAAACACTAACTAAAACTATAATCTAAAACACAAACTCTTACAACAATGTTTGTAGAATCACATAACCTGATGAACAACAAATATTACAAACAATAACAGCTAAGGTATAGACAGAAGATGAGTTTGAATCCAGAATAATCAAATTAGCCAACCGTAAATACTAAATTACATCAAAAGGCATAACTTAAGTATACTATATAAAAGAATAGATACATTATGTGTGCGCCTTATGGGTACTATTAAAAAATCTGTTCTTGTAGCATTGCAAACTTGCTGAAATTTTTTTTTACAGAGTTAAAAAAATGTTTAATCGAACAGAACTCTGTTGTAGCATTGCAAACTTGTTGAAAAAAAATGTTTACCCACTTAAAAAATGTTAAACTATTTAGTGTTATTTATCATTTTTAAAAGGAGACTCCAGAGAATAATGATTCATTAAAAACCAAAAATCAACGAAAAAAATATGTTGTTGTTCAGACTGCCCAACCAACATTAGGCCTAATCTCTCTTCAAGGAAGTATCCCAGTGAGCTTGATAAAGATTTTACATTTTGTGTACGTCCTGATGAAAGCGTTAACCTTGCTCATCAGTCACAGCTCTCAAATTATTAGGGGAATAAAAATGTGAGTGTAGAAAATGAATTTTCAAAGACATCCATCATCCCATATATTTATAGCATTGTAGTAAATTTGACACTAGAGTGTGTTCAGTTTAGCATCTGTTACATTGAGAAAAACTTCTTTAGATGAATAAATCCACTTTCTAATTTATCTACAGTATTAAATAAATTATCTGTTAACCCAAGCTTTAAAAGAAAAGGTGAATAAAAAATATTTTCTGGTTCAACTAGAGGAAAAAATTTACATTACTTTTTCCAGATAAATATTAATTTTTCATTTCTCATTGTTGCACTGTCTTCTACTTTTCTGTTGCCTGAATGTTTCACAAACATAGACAACAACAATATTTTATGAAACTTCTCTGTATAGGGAAAACCCTTGTACCTAAAGCCGTTTTTTTTAACTGCTGTAAGTCTCTTTATGTTTAACACATTTTACAAAGTTTTTACTCTAAAAATAGTATATCTTTCCCCATATTTAAGCATTATTTTTTTAAATCAGTCATCACTTGAATATATTTTGTTAAAGCTTTGTAAATAGCCCAAGATACAATGGGTTGTTGTACCTTAGGCCACATATTTGCAGGCCTACAGATTGAAATCCTGTTTAACCTAGTTGTGTTGTTAGAGGTTTAATCATTTAGTAGAGAAAACTACTTAAGTGCACAACATTTTTATTTCAAGTAGTCCTATAATAAATCCCCAATTCCCATATAAAAATTAGACCATTATAGAAAATAGCATGGTTACATTTTTAAAAAACAAATATCCAAAGTTCAATATAGGCTAAGCTACATGGGCCTACAGTAGAATAGTATTAAATTATATAGGCCTAGTAACAAAGTAGCCTTTTTAAATTATTAGTTAAATTTTAGTTATGTATCTCAACATAAGAGAAAATCCAGCAACCAGACCCTAAACCATTAATTAACTACTAAATGCAGACAAAATCGGGATTTGAGAAATAAAATCATACCATGGTGCTTATTATTTGTTTTCTAAGAAAGGTATAAGAAAAAGTAGATTTTGATTCAAGAAAAACGGGATTCAAACCATCTCCCCCATGTGGAAAAATCATATCTGGCCAGAACTTGGCCAAGCCAAGCTAAAGAAAATCATAATTTCGGCAAATAACTTTTATGCATTTTCTTTGTATGTAGTGGTATGTTTTGTTGCATGGTAAATAATCAAGTCATTAGAAAACCCTTCGCCGGTAGCCTTCCACCTGAATAGTACATTTTGTCACATGGTATGTTTTGTCATGTATTCATCAAAACAAGTTAATATTATACAAATTATAGACTTGTTTGTAGTTTCTTCTCTATTACAACATTATTTCTCACTTAGTGGATACCAAAATTGATATCAGAGAAAAATTATCTATTGAAAACCTTTATCTACAGTTAATTTTGGCCAAATAATCCCTTTCGACTGCTATTTAAAAATACTATAACTAAATATAAGGCGTATAGAGCACAAATTTGAAGATATATTATTTTTTTCTTTCTTATACTAAATATGGATTTAGTAATATTAACATGAGTGTGGATATATGGAAATAAGGCATTATCGCTTAAAATTCCAAACTACAAGGCCAATTTTGACTGTAGAGACAAAAAATGAGGTGGGGGAATTTGTGGTTGAATAAAAGAGCTTAATGGTTTCAAACCTGGAAACTTGAAATTTTGAGTAAAGGTTATTTTTTGGCCTTAGACCAGAGGTAGGATTGAATTTTGTGAAATTCAACCTGTAAGGGATGAAAAAGGAGAGTCTAAGGTTTTCCAAATTCACTGATCGTACATCTTTTGAACCAGTGGACATGAATGTTTATTTGTAAAATTGGGTGAAAATATTTTTAAGTTTTTTTTTTTCAATCTCATCACATAAAGGGGTGTAAAGGGGCAAAAAAAGAAATGGTAAATTATATGTCCTCCAATCAAGAGGAGCTTTAATATGAGGAGGGTTTATCAGGTTACAAAATACTAATATGAAATTAATTTATGTATGGCATTCCCACGATGAGTCTCGAGGCGAGTTGGAAAAAAACGGGTGGGGTGTTCAAGACTACCAAAACTAATATAAATAACTACTTTTCAGGGTGGCAGAAAATTGAAATTTTGCAGCCAACTAATGGGACCACTAAGATAATTATAAACATTATACAGCCCCTTTGTATCATGTATCCTGGGTTGGTGTAATGTGGAGGCCACATACAATGGTCTGCCTGCTACTCTGCCCGTAACCGTAGTGGAAGGAAATGGGCCAAGCCTCCTCAGGAAAAATTGGTTCACCGAGTTGGGGATTAAAGTGCAAGGAATTCACAATATCACTGATAGTAAGTTCATGGAGACAGTACAGAAATTCTCAGCATTTGAAGATCTTATACTAAGATAATATGTTGGACCACCAGTTTCATTAAAAATGGATTCCTCAGTTCAACCTCAGTATCTACGGAGCCGTCCAATACCACTGGTACTGGCAGACGATGTCAATCGAGAGGTTAAAAGGTTAGTTGATGAAGAGATATACAAACCAGTATCATTTTCAAAGTGGGCTACAACCCTAGTGATTGTGCCAAAGCGGGATGGGTCTCTGCGGTTGTGCGGGGACTGCAGGAGTACAGTTAATAAAGCACAATACCCTCTACAAACTGCAACTGAAGCTTTTGCGCGCCTAAGAGGTGGAACCATGTTTTCTAAGCTTGACCTTGCACATGCTTATTCCCAAGTTAAAGTGGATTAATAATCTTCTAAAATATTGATGGTTAATACACCAAAAGGCTTGATGCACGTGACAAGAATGCCTTTTGAAATTAGTGCAGCAACTAGGATTTTCCAGAGGCTTATTGAAGGTCTATTAGCAGGTATACCAGATGCAGCGGTACACCTGGGTTACATACTTACATCGGGCAATGATAGAGAACAACACAATACCAGAGTACAGGAAGTACTACAAAAATTAAGTGATGCAGGGTTGTGGTTAAGGAAGGACAAGTGCAGGTTTGGAGTTCCAGCGGTGTCGTGTAGACGCCCAAGGCATTCACCCCCTACAAGACATGGTTGAAGCCATACACAAACTCCAGCACCTAAGAACAAAACAGAACTTCAAGCTTTCTTAGAACTTCTCAATTTTTATGAGAGATTCCTGATGGACAAAGCTACAGTATTGGAACCACCTACACCGTCTTCTAGATAAGAATACACCATGGCAGTGGAAAAAAATTGCAAAAAAAATGTTAACATCAGACTTAGTTCTGATGCATTATGATAGAAGTAGATCTTTGATACTATCGTGTGATGCATCTCTTTCTAGGGTTGGAGTGGTCCACTTTCACATTATTGACAATGGAATGAAATCTCTGGTAGTGTTTGGATCAAGAACACTGTCACAAGCTGAACGTAACTACGCTCAAATCGATAAGGAAGCTTTGGTGGTTATATTTGATGTCAACAAGTTCCAGCAGTTTCTCTTGGCCTGATCTTTCACAGAAGTCACAGATCACAAGCCACTTCTAGGATTATTTCATCCTACCCGCCAGACGCCAAGTGTTATGACACCTCGGATGTTACGGTGGAGCTTAATGCTAGGAGGATATGCTTATAACATTATTTAAAGACCATCGAAACATCATGGAAATGCATATGGGCTTAGCAGACTTCCATTAAACACTTCAGAAACTGTGACTATAGAACCCAGGGGCATTTTTATGATAGACATGGAAGATCCGCGTATCTCAGTGATTGAAATTGTCAGGGAAACAATAAAGGATCCTGTGCTGTGTAAGGTTAAAGAGTGGGTTTTACAGGGTTGACCCGAAGAAGACGTGGAGGAGGATTTCAAGCCCTACAGTGCACGACACTCTGAAATATCTTTGTCACAAGATTGCTTACTCTGGCATAGTAGAGTGATATTGCCAAATAAACTCCACAAAAGGATTCTCCTCTTGCTTCATGCTACATATCACAGTGTGGTGCAATCAAAATTAGTAGCTCGTACCTATACATGATAGCCTAAAATGGACGCAACCATAGAGGAAGTAGTGGGAACTTTCCAAGCCTGTCAAGAAAGCGGGAACAGTCCATCACAGGCCCCAATACAGTCATGGACAGCACCAACAAGCCCATGGATTCGTCTACACATTGACATGGCAGGGCCGATACAAGGACCAAACTTTTTAATACTTGTGGATGTGCGTTCTAAATGGTCTGAGGTCAGGCGGATGAAGTCTACAACATCAACGAGCATAATAATGGAACAAAGAAACATTTTTGCTACGCATGGGCTTCCAACAGTCCTAGTAAGTGACAATGGCCGTAATTTTGGAAATCCTCGTTCCATATTGACGGTGGAAGCCCGGCCTCTTCGTAGACGTGTTCTAGGTGGTGGAGGGAAGGTGGAGATATTTTTGAACGTGCCATAATGTTGTTGCTGCTGCTTCCCCCACCACCGACTGAGTCTTGAAACCTTGTCCTCCCTTGCTTTTATACTCTCGCCTGTGAACCCCACACGGCAATCACTGATGCCACCAGAAACACTGCTCCTTCAGGTTGATGAGGCTTCGGCCCTAAGAGTCAGATTAGCTCTTAAGGCCAAGACCAGCAACCTCCCGCCATGCAGAGACAGACATCAGGCCCAGACATCAGGCCCAGTTCCTACTGGCATTAGCAGCAGACTACCCGGACCTGAGTTTACATAACTCGCAATAGTAAAGTTACAACAATAATAATAATAATAATAATAATAATGCTTAGCACCACGTCTTACTATACATTCAGGTTATACGCTTAAGTACTAATTACACTAATGGGTTAGGAATTGGGAAGGTTGAAATATAGAAAAAGTTGTAGCGTGTCAATCAGATTGATTGATCACCTACAAGGAAAAAACTAACTATTTATCAATATTTGTGTAATTGGGTGCCACGTTGGGGTTATATGGAGATATTAAAAGATAAACTACCTCAAAGTTGTACTCTAATACAAAACACTGCGTATTGGCCTACGTTCAAAACACGTGGATTAGTCAAAAATTAATTTACATTTTTATAATTGCGGTTCTAGATATCACAAAAGAAGACTAATGATATTAAAGTTATGAACAAGATTTGTGAATATGTGCCCTAGTTATAAAAAGTTACAAAACTTACAGCTGACCATGTGGCCGTTGATATAATTTAAAAAATATACTTCTATATCATTTCTTTTCGTAAAACAAACAGTGAAAATCAAATAACTAAATTAATACTGATGTATTTTGATACAGGATATATGTGTATAAAACTCACCCAATGGCAGATGCCTGCAGATATCGTTTACTCATTTCACAAAAACAGAATTTTCTATAATGGCGTCTCCACGTGGATCAACTCTGGCTCACGCAGTTGAGAAGAAAGGATCAAAGTGAGAGACGCACTGTGCCAAGGCGCAGCGCGACCATGCGCCTCTGGTGGTCGACAGAAGAAGCTCGTCAGTTTCTAAACTCTTCTCTCTTTCCCCTCTCATTCATTCTCCCTTATTCTACCTCTGCTTCGTAATTCATTCTCCGTTATCCCCCTTTCATGTTCGTGTCTGATTGTCGCTATATAAGGGTAGCACCATGAGCTCATTTATGCACAACGCCTTCTCTCAGCCTAGGTACTAGGACGAAGCTCTGCCGGTGAGAAAACTACCAAGAAGGATCATGGGGTTCGTGGCGTCGGAGTCGCCGCCATAGCATCGACGTTGCTGGATGAATCGTCGGAATCAACGAGCTGGACACCAGGACACCTCAACTAGGGTATCTGTATCCTGCCGGGGTCGTTTAGTCCGTAGCATGTAGTCAGAAGATACTTTATTTTTTATTTGATATGTTGTAAATAGTTATTCGGAAGTCCTTTAATTTTGCAAGAGAAATGTTTCATTTTATTTTGATTTGTATCATGTTCGGAACTAGCCAATTTCATTATGCTAAAAGTATCGTAGTAATATTTCACCTGTCTGTCTGATTGACAAGTCAGATGTTAATGACTCTTAAAGTCAATTGCTGAGAGTTTTTTGTTAGATCAAGTATCATATTCAGAACTAGCTAACTTCGTTATGCTAGAAGTACCTTGGCAATATTTCGCCTTTCTGTCTGATGGACATGTAAAATTTTAATGACTCATAAAGTCAAATGCTGAGTGCATTATTGTATTTTTGGACACGGTCCTAACGTCTATGCCTCTCACTTGGAAAATGTGAATTTTAGTGTGGTAAATGTACACTAACTCACAAGTTCCTATAAATCTTGAAAAGGTAAAATAGTTCATGACACCCTAAACGTCATGTGCATCAGTACTTTGTTATTGATGGTTATCGCCAGGAAGTCTGTTTCTTTCTTCTGCCTTACGCAGTGCAGTTGTAAATCATAGAGGTTTGACTATGCAGTCAATGTTCATTAAAAGTATTAGTTTGGGTGCGCAACCCGTGGAAATTGACTTTTTGTCATAGTGGGGTCCGCGCAAATAATATTTTGTTTTGCCCTGTAAATAGGTTCTTAAATTTTGTGGTAGTTCAAAATTAGGTTAATGTACTATTGAATGCATGGGTAGTACCGTAATGGGAACATGTCCTGCCATAGTACTTTAATGACTTCTGGCCCTTAGCCATCATCCAGCAGGATTTACCAGTCAACTATCCAACTATTTTAATAACACTCAACCTTGTCAAGTGAGACTGTGTAAATGTTATACTGTAAATTTGTTCTATATTTTGCTTTAACTAATTCTCAAATTACTCTCCTTTTAGAAATTCTACTGCCTCTTGACTGGTCACTGTGTTGCCCAGGTCACTGCAAGTAATCAAGTACTCACTCAAGGATATTTGTCTTGAGAAGAGAATTAACATGCTATCATTTTCTGCCTAATTGTAAAACTTGTAAACTGTAACACTTCTAATGTCTACTAAATAAAACTATTGTGAAATGGAAATGTTAAGTTTTCTAATTTACGTAGTAGTAGGAAGTTGGTACAAAGTGAACCCGCATTTGTGTTGAGGGAGAGTGGAAAACCATTTAGAATAAGCCACCCCCCGTTCACCCAAGCGATATTTGAACGTCGATCTCCCCGCCCTCGGCAGTCTAGCTCAACACGAAACTAGCACGTTAGCTAACTAAACCACCAAGGCGGGTCTTTACAACAATGTTTTTATAATATTATATATGGAGAAAAGTGTCTCAAACTTCAACATATCCTATTTTTTTACCTCTCAAATAAAGTAAAGCCAAAGATCCGGCATTTCAATCCCTCTTCAGACATACTTTTCAATTATATAAATATAGCTTAATGATTTCAAATTGTAAACTAAATTTATATTTAGTCCTTATATAAATAGATGTTTTGATTTCAAAATATCTATACACAATAAATACTTACCCATTCCTACCATAAGGTTGGCTGAAAAATCCCCAAAAAATATGTTTATGTAATATATATATATAGATTTAATTGTAATTGTAGTAGTTATTATATTTTACAGAGATAGCTTTAGTATTCATACCAAGAAATATAAGGTACAATATTCACTTCATTACAAATATATTAATTTATGTTTGATCAACAAAATAAATTAGTTTAGTACTCACAATTTAGTCCTAAGTAATAAATGTAATTCATTTGGTAAAATATATATCACCAAATGTTTTTACAATCTCTTTCTCTAAGCAAATAAGGGTACACCACCTCTATAAATTTAATCTTCCATATCCTGAACATATTATCATAATTAATAAATATACGTATAGCCCTAATGGGGATATAATACACAGTGCAAAATAAATATATATTATTCTATATTTATGTATTATGCTAAATAAAAAATATATTTATTTAGCACCGCGTATTATCACCCATTAGGGTTATACGTATATTTACCAACTAAGATAATGGGTTCAGGATAAGAAAGGTTGAATTTAGAGGTAGTGTACAATTATTTGCATATAGAAAGATTTTAAAACCATTTATAAAAAGCACCCTCAGTACACCTGACCATTATTCAAACCCATATCTTCACATCAATTTATTGCAAAAGTGATGACTTGGACCATTCTATCATCGAAGTGGGTCATCCTTTATAGTACATCTATTCTTAACATAATATGTCATATTATTATAGCCCTAATAATGATATGGTTAATAATGCAAGTAGCATGGAATTGAGAACTAGCCTTTTTTTTTTTTACATGTATAGGATTTGTATCGTGTGATTGTCCTATTTTACGTTGTTCATCATAATTTAATTTAAATGTATTTAAGGTCTGCAAGTTATCTATGTTTCAAAAATGCATAATCCACAAAAACATGTTTTGAAACAAACCAATTATCCAACTAACATTAAATTCCCTATCATTCTATATTATATGTAAGATAAAAACTAGTTTAAAATTAAAATAAGAGCTAGCTATTTATTTTATTTAGTAGGCCTACATATTTATTTTATCGAACGCGTACTCTCATTTATAGGAATAAGTTTTAAAAATGAAGAGCTATTTACTAACTGAATATAATATAAACTAATTAAGTATGATACAAAAAATTTTGTTTTCAAATAAAGTTGTTATTTGGATATATTAAATTATTGTGAAATGCATAAAATAAATATAAAAGCACCAAGGAGCATTCATTACTTATACAGGTCTTACCACTTGCCGGCTCAATGTAATCCACTGTATAGCCATCAAGTTGCATCATTTCCGAAGGTTCTGCCTTTTTTTCTTTGTAGCTACACATCGCAAAAGTATACTGAGATACTTGAACTAATACATAGTACCTTTTCTTCCATTTTTTCCAAACAGCTTTCCCAAGAGCGTACATGTACCTGGAATTATAAGAAAATTCTCATACCAATAAGCAATTTAAAATAGTTTACCATCAATATGGCATATAAAATATATGACACACATAGGCTTTTTATTAGTGATGGATAAGATCTAGGCTACAGACAAGTAAGAAACAGACTCTCAACCGTTTACGACCGCCAGAACAAAGGCTTTTCATTCAAACCTATCATGAGTGACCTCCATCCAATCCCCAAACTGACATCCAACTTCCTTCACATACATTTTCAAATTTTCCTTCCATCGACATCGTAGCTTAACAAGGAATCTGGTATCTTCAGGTTTCCTATTTAAAATTAGTGTAAATGCCTGTAATCATCCATATGTAACCGTGTGCCTTGATTATCCTTTATATGTTTGAGTATGTATGAACTATGAATAAATTCATTATGTAGTATTCACTATTCTCCTGTTTGTTCATCCCTCTTAGGTTCAAATATCTTCCCAACATTTTTTTGTCTCAAAAACACTCAATTTATTCTCTTAGTACAAAGTGTAGCATCATTTTGAGCCTCAAAGATTTATTACTAAGAATACCGACAATATTTGATAGAGCAAAAGTTCTAACTCACCAGACTGCTCCAGTCACTCCATCTGACTGTTGCAACACTCTTATGACCCACGCTTACACCACAATTACACAGGACTGACCTCATAAAGAAACACCGATTATCTGGACGACTTGACTCAGTGATACTACAGTTCTGAGAGAAGCCACCAGTTGTCACATCCAGTAGTTTAACCGGTAACCAGCTCTGAGAAATTTCGAGGCCATTTACTTTAAAGGCCTAGAACATTGCCAAGAATGTTCATTTACTTCCAATGAGTAGAATTCCAATGACGCCACATCCAGGCAGGTTGTGCAACATGGAGCTCATTCGTTAGGTATTTCCTCTCCAACATGACTACCCTTTTATTCCCTTTTCCTCGTTTCCTTACCACCCCTTTCTCAGGGACTAGGTAAATATAATAATTTTTTTTAAAACATATGAATATTTAATAAGGAACGTTAAAGATTATTTAAACAATAAGACTCAACTTTTAATGAAGTTCGGTTGTACTAGTTGTATTAATATAACGTAAACAAATTAATGTGTAATGTTGGATAGTAATATAAATGCGCAATATTTGATTAATATTTCAAGAGATTAGTAATAATAATTATAAGTTATAATGCATTATAACAAAGAAATCTTGAAATTTTAACAAACATCTAAAAAGGTTCAATACACTATAAAAATTGTAGACGTTTGAGTCAATTATGTTTAAAACTATGTTTTTAAAAAATCACAACGGATGATGTTATCATGAATACATTTCGTATCTTATTATTAAATTGAGAGTCTAGGAGGATATTGGACTAATAGACCTTATTCTCAAAATTACTTTTAGAAACCAGATTTATTATTATAATTTTTCTAAATTCTCTTAGGTCCAAAACTTTATTATTTGTTAAATTAAAATTAATTTATTGCCTGAAGTTCATTTTGGGACTTTAATATTTTAAATTAGAAAGATTGAAATTTCAAACCATTCAAAGAAAATAAATATTTAGGCCTAATATCTTTAATAATAGTTGGGAATACTTTTTATAATTCATAATGTTTGTTTAATTAGATATGTTTTCAAACTTGAGGGACAGTAATATTCATGAGTATACTGGAGCTTTACTCAATCTTTGTTATAGGTACAGGCTTCATTTCATTTCCATTTGATTGAGTATTTCATTATCTTAAGTGAAAATTATCATAGTAAAATTATGTTTAGTATTTGTGGGGGAACTTATTAATTATTTCAAATCTTTAAATTTATGAGGGAAGTTTTTATTTTCTGTCGAGATTATGTATGATGATGGGTTTGATTGTGGTGTTTAAACCCTTTATAGGGCAGGACTTTTTTTTAACCAAGAAACTATATGATCATATTTTATTGTTAAGTGTACCAAAGTAATAAACACAGTTTTTGAAGATTTTTGAATTTTAATGTTACCAGTGTTTTTGATAAAGGGTGGTAAATATATTTACCACAGACCAATTACTTCACAAACAAACCTAGTATTGTATTGTGTTAAATATTTTTTACCACATCTACAATAATAATATTTATTTTATGAAAAATAGTTTTTTTTAAAAGAAACCAAACATTTGCCTCAGTTTATTTTTCATTACTTTAGCTATTTTTGTAATAAATAAAAAAAAAATTAAACATGATTTATATGAATTTTGACTTTCCTCGGTAGAACTTTAGTTTATGTGGTACTGTTTGTAAATAAGACCTGTGACTTCTACCTAATAATTATGTCACATTATATATTTGCCAGTATAAATCATTTATAAATTTATCAAATTTATGTTTGCCTAAACTACTAGCATAGACATAAACTCTTTTTTACAGAAAAGAAAATATACCCACAACGTGAGTTAGGAATTGTTATTACAAAATATTATCTAAGCGCTTCACACTACTCAAGTTATGAAATATTATTCTAAAAGAAGACATTTCAACCATTGAAATGGTATGATAATATAATAAGATGTTTGTTTGCGAAGTAAAACACCACCACTGAATAACTTTATCTTTATTTGCATACCATTTACCAATAAAAAATAGGGTTCTAAAACACATCTAAAAGTAAAGTAAACCAGTTATAATAAAAAGATAAAAACAAACATACAACAACCAGTAAAAAATTAAATATGCGCCAAAACGTCTTGAAAATAAAAATTAAATATAACTCAATGCTTTGTGGTAATCAGGTTTACCACAAAATACATTATTTGTTGTAACCAATCGTTTCAATTTGTTACTGAGCTTGGTAAATTTATTTTAAAGTAGTCCTTCATAGCTACTAGTGAAATATTCAATAAGATCTAAATTCATTCAGCATGGTAAGACGATATTGTGACTTATTCGATGTGGTAAATCTATTTACCATAAACCTATAGGTGAATTCACACGTATGCTGAAATTCGAAAGCAGAACAGTGAGTCTGCACCTCTTAGTGGTGCTGCTTTTCAGACTCGCAGAAAGGTGGGAATCTTTGTTTACCCATGATGAATTGAAACATCAAACATAAAAACGTAAATATTACAATTGGCTGTTTGCCTCCAATATTGTGTGTTGATAACCCTTGTTTATTCTCTTGAGCAGTCATCAACATTATGGACAGAAAAAGGAAAATAGTATTGCTTGCAGCTATAGAAGAAGAACAAAATGTGAACATGTATAGACACTAAATAGACTAAATTGATCATTATTTTTTTAAATCATCATTTTTGAGATACACCACTGTGAGAATGTGCTGTGTCTATAAAGAGCGCATGTTTGAAAGTTTGCGCATGCGCTGATCGGGTTTTCTGTGGCTGGATTTCTGGATTAGAGCTGTCATGTGACCAAATATCAGCACTGCTCTTGTTTTACTGGGAACGTATGATTCCACATTAAAGGGATATTCGAATCTGAGACATTATGCTTTAAATAATATTGTGGCACACTTGATGGCCTTGTGCGTGGTGTGCAAATTATAATGCTAAAATGTATATTTATATCAAAGTTGTGATTATTACAAAATTACAAATAGATCGTAATGAGTAATAGTTAAGGCTGGCTTTTTTTATGATAGTTTCTTAAATGAATTCACTTGTAATATTTGATTGTTCTATACAATGTATATAGATGTGGCGAATTGCAAGATATTTAGACATTTTGTTTGCTAGTATCAAACAAATTATGATAACATATTCTTATAAATTGTTACTGCACTTTTATATTATATACATAATGTTCTATAATGTCTATAGAATGTCGGGTGTATCAAGACATTTAAACATTTTGTTTGCTATCAAACAAATTACGATTACCTATTTTTATAAATCTCTACTGCACTTATTATTGACTAATAAAGCTATATTCTCATTTAAATTATTTTCTGCCACCTTCTTAGCTTTGCTTGCACCCAGGTATTTATTATGAAGTGTGTTTGGCTCTTGGAGGGGCACTCCTGTTCAATGATGAGGACTATTTAATTAGCATATGATATCATTGAGGATACTTATGAAAATAATGCCTTGATGTGTGCCTGATTGTGTGAGTTGCACATTTCTAAGAATATTTATGTGTTATTATTCTATTGTTCTTTGAAATCCTGTAAATTCAATCTGGTTTCTTCCCTATTTTCTCTTGTGCGCTTCCCTCTATTGTGTTTAATAAGGGATGCTACAAAAGTGAAAGACCAGATTTTACATCCGTAAAGCCTAACGATTAGGATTTTAGTTTTGTATTTTCTCAGTTCAATATTTCGATGGATAGTATATGGTGACCAAAATTTACAAAATGAATAGTAGCAAACATTGCATGCATGCATTTGATTTGACCTCCTCTTGAATTTCATTCCTATCTGTTAGCACAGTACCCAAGTACTTGAATTTTTCAATTACTTAAAAAAGCATGTTGCAGATCTCTTTTAAATCCATTCCTTTGGATTACAGTGTTAAGGCATACCATCATGTAATTGGATTTATCCACATTTACGGTACTCTTAAAACTATTTATTTGCTGTTTTTAGTTCAAAGTTCTGCATTCCTTTTAATTTTCATCTCATCGCCACCTAGCAGATCTACATAATTTGTACAAGCCAATAATTTATTCACACATATGTTGTCAAACTCAGTGTTCTCTTTCAAAGCCCTAACTGCATATACAATTGCAAAGTTAAATAAAAGAGGGGATGGGGTGTGTCATTGTTTGAGACCATTAGGAATTTCAAACGTATAAGTTATTTCTCACATGCAAGTTAATCCGACTTTCCTTCAAACACATTTTAATTAGCCTATTTTTTTATAATGTAATGAGATTAATTAAAATAGCAACCGGCCCCGTGGTTTAGTGGTAGTACACCTGGCTAGCTACGAGTCTAGTGGTCCCAGGTTCGATTCCCTGCTGGTATCTTGGTATTTTTCCCTTGAGAGGAGTTATCCCAATGGTCACCAGTGTTTGGTTAATTAGGTTTAAGTTAGGTCAAAACCCACACTGGCTCCACAACTTCATAGCCACTATCATCCCATAATCTCATAGCGGATACAATGTGCAGACAACCTAATTTGGTGTACCCTAGGAAAAGTTTTGTGCTACCAGAGTGGATAATCGTCTACACATAGACCGACCTAACCTTGATGTCATGTCCCTCTCGGTCATAAATTATACCATACAATAAAAAAAAACACTAGAATACTAAACAATGTTCACCCTTTGATGTAATTAAATGCTCTTTCAAAATCTATGAACAATTGACAAACAGTGACATTGTATTCTTGTTTTTTCCCTTAGATATGTCTTATACTGACAATATGATCAAGTGTTGACCTTTTCGGTATAAATTCACACTAGTGATTATCTGGTGATCACAGGTGAGCCTACAAGGGAGGCCAGATAGTTCATGATCGTCCCTTCCCCGATGTTACTTCAAATATTGTTTTCAATAAAGCAAACACACACACAAATGTAGAAATAATTATTTGGTGAGAGAAGGACCCATTGAACTCAAATAACAATTAAAAAATACTCTAAATAAATTGTAAAGATATCTAATTTTTACAAAATCCAGGTGAGATTTTCCCCAAATAAATTATAGGGGATCTATTTTTTTTTTTAATTTGGGGGTGAACCACTCTATACAGCTTTTAGAGGCGTCTTGTATTTAAAATTAAAAATCCAGGGGATGAACAATCCAAATAGCTTTTACCGACTAGTTTTAATAAAAAATCAAAGGACGCTCACTCTAAATATCTCAAAATCTTAGTGTCATTAGAAAGCTGTTTGTGTTTGTGAACATCGCTTGACATTTTGAAACCATTAAAATACTACCCCCTTCCCGTTTCACCCTTTTTGTGGTGAATTTTGAAAAGTCCCAAAGAATTGCTGACCTCTTACCTAAATCAAACTTTCTCATATGTCCAGCTCAATAGATTTGAGATATGGAAACCCCCCTACCCCCTCCTTTTCCATCCCCTTACAGGATGTATTTTAAAAAAAAACTCTGGCTCATTACCTAAAAAAAACCTTCCCTGCCCAGTTTCATCTTTTGAGCTCCAACGGTTAAGCTGATACAAAAAAAAAGCCTCCCTTTACACCCTTAGAGGCTCAATTTCTAAAACTCCCAAAACATCCTCGGCCCGCTACCTAAAAATAACCTCCTTGCCAAGTATCATTGTTCCAGTTAAAGAGGTTTGTAAGACACGAAACCCCCCCCCCCCCCTCTCTTGTTTCACCCCAAGATAGGTTGAATTTTTAAAAAAGACTTCAACCATTTACCTAAAAGGCCTATCCCTGCCAAGTTTATCTTTCAAGCTCAAACAGGAAGATACGAAAAACCCACCTTCATTCCACTTCACCTTCTTAGGAGTTGAATTTTTTTTTAATCCCCAAAACCTCTTGCCCTCTACTTAAAAAGAACCTCCCTGCCAAGTTTCATTGTTCCGACTCTAATAGTTTGGAAGACACAGAAAAACCACCCCCTCCTGATACACCCCGTTAGTGGTTGAATTTTGAAAAATCCCTAAGAAACCTCTGGTCCTTAATTAAAAATACCTTTAAGGCCAAGATTCATCTTTCCAGCTCAAAATGTTTGATGACACAAAACCCCTTTCCCCCCACTTCAGCCTTTAGTGATGAATTTTGAAGTCACGAAAATCTTATGGACCATTGCCTTAAAAGACCTTTCTTGTCAAAATTCATCTTTACAGGCCAAGAAGTTTATATGATACTTAAAAACCACCACCTCATCGAGTCCGGTGTTGAATTTTGAAAAATACCAAAAAACCTCTGGCCCGTTATCTAAAAATAACTTCCCTGTCAGGTTTCATCTTTCCAACTCAAGTGGTTTATAATATAGGTAAATACGAGCCCCTCCTCATCCCACCCCCATAGGGATTGAATTCCAAATTTAAAAGAAAACTCTCTCCCGTTACCTA
The DNA here is from genome assembly GCA_901482245.1 of Timema douglasi. Lineage (NCBI taxonomy): Eukaryota > Metazoa > Arthropoda > Insecta > Phasmatodea > Timematidae > Timema > Timema douglasi. The sequence continues at coordinate 83,429 of CABEEJ010000236.1, read as the reverse complement.
AAAATAGCCTCACTGCCAAGTTTCATCTTTCCTGCTCAAGTAATTTGGAAGATACGGTAAAACAACTCCAATATAGAGAAAGATTCTAAAATTATCTCTCCCGTTACCTAAAAAGACCCTCCCTGCCAAGTTTGATATTTCCAGTTCAAGTGGTTAAGAAAATATGGCTATATCTTTAAAATTGCAAAACTCCTTCCTATCAGATACCCTACGACCTGAAAGAAACCTTTCTGATGAACTTAAATATATTTCAGGTCCCACTAGTGGAAATGTCTAGGCAGAGCTGCTGAGAGGAATTTGATCATTGAGTACAAACTTCTTATTTACGAGTGCCCTTCCAATTTCTATTAATCCTGTCCAAAAAAAAAAGAGTTAATAAACAATCCTATATGAATAAAAGAAATAGGGCAAAAAAATATAATTAATTTATTCTTTTTTATCTAAAGAAAAGATAAAATCAATAAGACAAAAAATATTATATATTCACTGATAATTTATGTATTAATAGTACTAGTAATGGAAATATGAATGCTAGTCTTCATTATAGTCAAATATTTTCTGAAAGCCCAGGAAATACCCAGGCCCCGTTTAGAACCCGGGCTCGGGTACGATGTACCCTCTGTACTCCCCTATAGGGCCTTTGTCTAGGCACGCTGGTGCTGGTAATTGACTATCGAGTGAGGAAAGGGTGTGGTCTCATAAGAAGTGTAGATATGTTTGCCAATAAGGAGTGTGGGAAACTATTTCGAATAAACAACCATCATCACACCTAAACGAGATTTAAACCCCAGTATCCTCATCATCAAAATTCAGTCTAACATGAGAGTAACCCATTTGACCATACAACCACAGATGTGGGTTAGGTATTTAGTTACAATAAAAATACCTCTTTAATGTTTAGCTATCGCTATTTTCATATGGCTGTTTTCTCACTTTAAATATTTAAGATAGGTGAATTGGTAACGGCATTTTGGCAACCTCTTAAACTAAAATGTACGGGATTGACCCTGACCAACAATTTTGCAGTTTTACAGTTTCTCAATAAACTGGATTGCCGATGACGGTAGGCTGAGGTTTAAATCTCAACTGGTTAATTTAGTTATGGCTTTCCTAACCCCTTTTCCCACTAATACACACACACACATATATATATATTTATATATATATATACATACACAGGATGTTCTGAAACTCATAGCCCAAACTGCATTTGTTTGAACTAAAAGTAATACAAAATCCCTACACACTTACATCTGGAAAACTATGCTAATGCCATTAAACCATTAAATTGTGTTCAAAGTTTTGTCGCCCAGCACCGAGAGAGCATATCTATTCAAGCTTATGTGTACAACGAGTTGCATAGGAGTCAGGTGCGCAGCACTACACACCTTGACATCTTGAAGCACGGCAGTAGAACATACCACAATTAATAGTAAACAACACCCCAGTCCATCTAGAAATGCAAATACGTTCTGAGGGCCATTTTTAACGGTTCTACTTCACCGATAGTGCTTGCCATCATTACATGTGTAGTGCCGCGCACCTACCTCCTATGCAACCTGTTGTACACGTAAGCTTGAATAGCTATGTTCTCCCGGCACTGTACACCAAAACTTTGAACACAATTTAATAGTATTAGCATAATGTTCTGATGTAAGTGTACAGGTATTTTGTATTACGTTTGCTTCAAACAAGCTTGTTACTGGTTAAGGAAAGGGAAACCTGACAGAGTGGCTATGCTAACAGGGGAGGGAGTGGTGAATGGCCGTCAAGTCAGAAGGTTCTTGTTGAATGAATGGCAAATATTGGAATGGAAGTGGGACTGGTAGGAAAACCTACTAGCTGTTTCCAAATGTAGAAGAGAGGTTAGGACTTGAATTTCTGCAGCCCTCCCCAGGGTTTGTGCATTATATAACTGGTCATGGGCCGTACAGGGCGGGCCTCTTTCTTAGGCAACTGACTGACTTTGGACAATGTGACTGTGAAAAGGAGGGTACTTCTGAACATGTGGTTTTTGAGTGTGCAAATACTGCTGAGCGTAGAGAAGAGTTGCAGATACCGCTTCAGGTGGGAGCTATATACCACATACTGAGAGACGTGAACAGGTGGAGCCTGCTGGATGCAATCACAGACAAGGCTTCAAAATTAGAGAGAGACAAGTACATAGCTGAGTTAAGGCGTAGGAGCCAGGTGAGACAAATGAAACAGACATAGACTGGACAAGAAGGGAGAAGAGAGTGACGCTATTGAGAATAGTGACTTAACATCTGAACTAGAGGACTTGTACTAACTGGCAAAATAAATTAGATTAGGAATAAGTTTAAATTGTGCCAGCTGATGGGGGAGAGCGTGTCGGAACTCCTGGCTATCCGGAGTTCGGCTGAGGATAGGTGCTCTTTGGCTTCCAATAGTGCAAACTGCTGATTAACCAGGGGGCGCTAAGCTACCAGCTGAGGAGCGTTCAGAAGTAACATCGGTTGAAATGGGGGGACATTACCCCTCACTCGGCTTGTCTGGCCCACTTGGGAACAAGTGAGATGCTGGGCTGGAGTTGTCGGGCATCCGGTCCGGCATCTTGGTCCATCTTCAGCTGCTTTCGGCTGTAAGAAAGGACTATATAAAAATGTCATGAGACCCTGCAACTGCCGAGTGAAGAAAATGTTTAGGTTAAGTTAGTTTTAGTTTAGCTATTATAATTAGTTTTAGTATAATTTAGTTTTAGGTCCAATAAGCAGTGGAATCAATTAGGATTAGGCGTAGTGCAATTTCCAGTAGGGTGCCTCCCTAGGTGGCAGATAAGGGGATGCCCACCCACGCTGGGGTTCTTGCCGATCTGGGGACTATTAGATCAAGAGAACGGCGAGACACCCAGCAGGGCAGGGTAGCGGGGGCGTAATATACCCGGGGCGGACCCACTAGAATTTAGTATTAGGAATAAAAGGACATTAGATTAGGTGCTATACTCCAACTTTTATTATAGCAAATAAAGGACACAGCTAAATGATGTTAAAAAATTGAGATTGTAGAATTAGGTCCAGAGATACATTCTAGGTATCAGGATGGATAGTTTAGGAAAATGAATTTAAAAAAAATGAATGGTTCTAACAAGCTATATGTGCAGTTTGGGGTATGAGTTTCTGAACACCTGTATATGTATGTATGTATGTATGTATGTATGTATGTATGTATGTATGTATGTATATATATATATACATGCACACACACACACACACACACAAGTTTGCTTAGCTAATTTCCACATCCTTGCCCTTTATATTAGTTTTGTAATTGATTAAAAATCAATTTGAAACATATTTTAAAAATAGGCAATGTATATCAGTGTAAAATATTAGTATTTATATAAATGGCGTTAAAATGGATCACCTCAAATTTTCTTTTAGCACCACACTTGTTTGGGTTATATTCTCATGTACTAATTACGCTAATAGTTTTAGGGATCAGGAAGGTTATATTTATAGAGAGTGAAAACCCATTTTGTAAAAAATCACTCTCAGTATCAAACCTAGATTCAAACCTAGATCTCCCCGTCATCGGCAGTATAGTCTACTGCGAGAATAGGGCCTTAAACCAGGCAGCCACAGAAGCGGGTTATCGCAATTTTTCAAATAGTAAAATAAAACAGAACAATTTCTTAGAAAACTATATTTTAAAAAAAAATTAGTTTTTCAAAGCCATCACCCTAGTAATAGACAAGATTATTGGTTATGTGAATATATTTACTCATAATATGGAGAGGTGTCCCTTCAACTCTCCATGATATTCTTTATAAACATATCTGCGTAAATATTAGCCAATATTTACCACCACATTGTGTTTTCCCTTCCACTCTCCATTTTATCTAATTCATTTAAGACATTCTCTCTATATCCTCAACCTCATACACGCTTACAACATCAAGTACCAGAAATATCACTTTTTTTTACTTCCTCTCTCTTCACACTAATATCCATGTACCCCTTGTTTACATTGAAAGGTAACAAGTCTAACCTCCATGGTTCAAATATGGCAGAGTTTATAAGAGAGGGCCAAAGTGTAATGCGTTAATAAGAGACTGCTATAGTCCATTCACGGTAGGAATTACTCTCTGAAAGGTCTTTTTTCCTACCAATATCCTACTATGTAATAGATTTCTGGTAGGGAAAAAGGCCTTTCAGGAAACAATTCCTACGGTGAACGGACTTTACCTATCAGGGTAAAAGGAATGTATTTCCTATAAAACGCCTTTCTCAACCCTAGATGTATAGCATTTGAACAAAGATGTTTGGGGTAGTAATTGATTAACTCTTTGAGATAGGGACTGTGCAATCGTTTAGCAATTACATTTAGTAATGAGATTTGATTATTGTAACATGGGTAGCACTATTATTTTTTTTATCAATTATTTTTTTATTAATGAAAAAGTTTGCTTGCAATTGGATACTATTCTTGTTAGCTTAGTTGATCATTTATTTTAACTCCACACCTTAATAACTGTTCAGTTTATACACATGTAGCTTACTAATATAGCATTATGATGTCAAGCTAAAAGTTCAATTTAAATATATGTGTCCAAGAAAGTTTTTTTAAATGTATATAACCGCTTTTCATAATTATATGAAAGAGCCTTTTCATATGAACTAAATCTAAAATCTAGGTTTTAAAAACATTTGAATTATTTGTATTTTTATTTGAATTATATATTTGATTTACCAAGCAAAATAGTCAGAATTTAAAAAAAACACGTATCTAAAGTATGTATTGTAGAATGACTATACTCAATTTCTCATAAGTATCATTAAAATGCTTAATATTTCATATACGTGAGTATTTCCTCTCTCCAATCCTCACCAGGAATAGTTGGTAAGACTGCCGCCAGGCAGCACTGACATAGGGTGGCACTGTTGCCTATTTGTGGTTCTGGGACTCGAATATTGAAAAACCACCGAAATTGAGGTTATATTGTTTAACAATTGTATTGTGTTGGGTGTTTGTGTTTTTAATATATGGGCAGACCAGCAAGCTGGACGTCAATTCGTTTGATTTGTAATGTTTCAAGTGTTTATAATAAATCAGGAAAACGACATTGAAGTTATTATCTATACATTTATTATCAGACCCGCCATCGACTAATAAATGTAACATTGGATTTTCGATTAACGATTGAGACTCCAGCCCTTGGGAGCAATACAGCGAAGTTTAAATGGCACAGACCCAGCACAAATATTGAAAGTAAAGGCTAGAATGGGCGACTGTTTCAGAAGAGTCACAAGAGAAGGTACTGTCGTCACAGACCAACAAATAAACAGAGTAATTACATACTCGGTATCATTGTTACATAGCAGCATATAGCTATAAGTCGTTACATTATAGAGAATTCTTATTACATAATTTCAAATTTAAAGTAGACACAATATTGAGAGCCCGAAGGTTCTGTTAATTTTGGTAATATTTCAAGTCTTTAATCAACTCTTTGATTATAGTTTGTAAATTAATTTGAATAAACATTTATAATAATAGTTTCTATAGAGTCATTCTAATTAGATATTTAAACAATTAAATACATATTTTTTATCACTTGTAGACATACAATTTAGTAAACCAATAATGCTGTATTTTATTAGGTACAGTTATAAAAATCTTACTTAACTCGTTTATCCCATGTTTATTGTAAAACTATAATTTTATATATATATATTCAAAATAAATATAACATATTTAATTTTGACTTTGTAGATTAAATATAAATTTAGTTTGATATTATAATTGAAAACTTACATTTTAATCTTAATTTTTAGAAGGGAAGAAAAAAACTTATTTACGAATTAATTTTACATAATTGAAAGCTACCAGACTTAGTATGTAGTTAATGTTATTTTAATAATATTTTACACCAAATAATTATATTAAATTTTATTTTTTATGAAACCTTGTTACTGTTTGCTTACCCACAATGTTTCATATTAAGAGGCTTGTCCATTCTGCAAGCTATTTTTATTCTCAAATCTTGGTCTTGGGCATTTTTTGGTACACTCATTTTATGCCATTCGGGAACCTAAAAATATATTTGTATTATTAATGTCATTCATCTAGCTGTTTACTGTAATATGCAAATTAGAAAATAATTGCTTGGAACAAATTGTTATTCTTGAGGGGCTTCAAAATATATATTTTCATTAAATTCTGAAAATAAAATATACTACTTTTCCACTTCTGTAAAGAGATTCAATTGCTCAACAACTAACTGAATAGTGAAATGCTTTGTTTCAGAGTAATTTATCTAAAATGGTTTTTCCAAAATTGTCACTCAATTGTGCCTCATTGGTTGGGAGACTTTTATCCCATTTTAGCTACCTATTAATGGATTCATGGCATATTAACGTCCAATAAATTTAAAAACTATAAATAGAGAACAAGAGCACAAACGTCATTCATATGACTGTCTTACCTGAATTTTTAACTAAGATTTATTATATTGCTCTTGTTTACGGTGTAGATGGAGCTTAAATCATACAGTTATTAGTTCTAAAATTAAAGATTGGCTAATATCTTTTCACGTTGCAATTAAATTTGAATAAACATTAGAATTGATCTATCATTAATATAATGAGGTTAAGAGCATTGTTTAAATACCAATAGTTTCTAGTCATCACATACAAAATATCAAACAGATCCTTCAGTAATGTAAATTTGTTTTGTCATAATTATAACTCGGTTGTTAATAAAAGTAGAAAAGGAAAGAACAGAAATTAAATACCTAGCTTATATTTTGCTCTCGTTGGCATAATCCTGTTTCTAAGAGTCACTATCCAATGTTATTTCAGATATCCATGTGTGGTTGTTATGTGTTACTTTTATTTTGTTCAGATTAAAGCAACATTTATGAATGCATAGCTCAAGATTATTGAGGCTTATAGAAATAATAAAACACTACTTATATCTCATTAATCATTATTAATTGAGTCAGTGGGCCCAAAGAGAATCATAATTTTATCTACCTAACCTAAAATTGATAATTAAAAATTAAAATTACATGTCATAAAATAGTTTTAGTTTTACATAAAGTAGTATAAAGATAAATGCTATATGTAAACCATTTTTTAAAGATGTGTTTTGAACTATTATACAATATATGTTAGATTTCCAACTAAACAATACTTGGATTTAGTTTGATAATTTTGTAATAATTACAACACCTGAAAGAAAATGGCTTGCAGGGTAAATTTTGTTTAATAAACTGTAATTGTGAATAAGTAATTATATTTTTGTTATTTGTTGGTTTTGTTTGAGATGGACACTTTTCATATCACTCTCAATTTATCTCAAACTAAACAAATATTTTAATCTTGACTATTGTTTTGAATGTATCATTGTTATAATCATTATAATGTGATTGATGTCACTTATATTTCACATGTAATGTGAAAATATTAGCCTAGACACATTAATAAATAATTTTCCTTGTGCATCAAAATCATATTTAAATTAATATGAAGCTCTATATTGGCCTTATTTAATCCATACAAAAGCTTTTAAATCATAGATATATTGGTACAAATCGAGCTGCTTGAATTAAATATATATATCAAGTTTGTTAAATGCATCAAAGTCATATTTATATTGTACATTTTTCATGTCATTATCTTTGCATGAATTAATGAATACTTATTTATATTGGATATTAAAACTCTTTAACAGAGCTATTTATTTGGCTCATTATGTTTAGTAATCACATAAAATCAAGTGCTTAGACAGCTCATTTTTCTAAGGGGGGGCCTTCTAACAAATTTTAGTGGGGTCCAGACCTCCTAACCCTACCTTGTCTTTCAAACTTTTCATAATTAGCAGATAATGTTTTGAGTATGTAGGTATGTTGTGATAATATGGGTGGGGAAAGGGTAGTAAACCTAACTACATGAGCTACAAACACCACTTATGACAGCTATTCTGTTATTTAAGCTGCTCTTTTCTTAGGGTTATTCCTCAAGTAGAATATTAGAGGTAATAACAAAGATGTTTCCTCATTTTCTTGGACCCCACTTACTTGGCTCACTTCAAGAAACATTCTTTGTTTATCAATACCATATGAATGTATGAGAAAAAAAGTACCGTATTTGAAATGTTGACAGAGCTAATTTTACAATCGGAAGTCTTACAAGGTGTATCTTGAAGGTGAATATTAAAATATTCACAACTAATATTTGATTGATGACATATACAATTAAAACTGTAGTAAGAGTAAAAAAAAATTAAACATCAGATTTTTATGTGTATTTGGGGACATCCCTTCAAGGGGATGTCCAACAAATTTCAGGATGGTCCAGTTAATACCAGGTGGGGTCCGGACACCCAAGCACCTTCTTTCTACACCCTAGCATAAAATTATTTTATATGGCACACCACAACTTTGGGTTGTAAGCCAACATAATTATGTTAGTTTTAATAGTATTTCTTAGCATTAACATCTTTAAATGAATATATATTTTATTTTTAAAACTAATATGTTATTTATTTGGCTCAATAACTTTAATGATAATTGTAATGTTTTCAAATATTTTACTATGAACTTATTGCAGTTCCGAAGCTGATGAAGGGCCCATAGACACATATTTATTCAGACCCCAGATAATAAAAACTAAACAGTTTGTAAGGGGTGACAAAATAAGTATTTCCATGTTATAAACCTGTAGCCAGCAACGTCAAATGATGGTGCTATGATACGTCAAAGTTGGTGCAGTGTGCACCTGGAGGGGTAGACAACATATGCACCATGCTATGCAACACAACACAGGTATCCCCACCAAGAATCAGCAATTCCTTATTGGTATCTGTTGTCAGGCAATTTAATTCCTCTTACTATCATAATTTTACACCACATGCAACCTGTTATGTGCAGAAGATTGATTAATTGCTTGCCCCTAGGGGAAGAGAACACCAAATTTTATGTCTACTATCGCCACCATTTCGCGTCACTGACACCAATTTTATTGCGTGGAACTAGTTGTCCTGTCACCCCCTACATTTTATATACATTTCTACCTGGAGATCTGAATAATCCCGTATGTATACATAAATAGTAAAGGCTCACAATACAAAGACTAGGTGATCTTAGTGATTGGGCCATGGAGTGGATTTACACCTAATTAAAACAATCATAGAAATATTTTGTTAACTTATATAAGATGTGGGAGTGGGGTGAGGGGAATAGCCATCCATCCTCAATGTGAAACAGGAACCTACCTCACACATCTGAATTTAAACTTGGCGTCCCGAGGAAACAAATTATTTTAGAATATGGGTGTTGATATGGGGAGAGGGGTGTATGGATTATTACTGAGTAGTGACTGGGAATGAGTTTATGGGGAAGAGATAGAGGTAACAATATAATATTATGTTATTCCTTGAAACCATCAACCTGTATCTACTGGTGTACATTCAAGAAATTAAATTTCCTTAAGTAAAATAAACTGATACATTTATATAATCTAGTTGAAAGAAATAAACATACCAAATACCCAAGTTCTTGATTAAGCGAAACCTTAATGACCCAAGTATCGGTCGATCCTCTTTAAGAGAAGAAACTTGGGAGCCATTTCCATTGAGATTTTGTGATAAATTTTAATAAATCATTGGGCAAATAGTTTTAATTATTGGAATTAATTATTATAGTATTGCTCGTTAATAGAAATTTATTATATAGATTTAATAAATTCATTAAATATATTTATAAGTAAATATCTATATGAAATATTTACTTATAAATATATTTATATTGTAAATATTTATGAATTGCATATGCGAAAGTTTGTATGATTGTGTCATGTAATTTATTTATTAAGACTATTTCTCACACATATTACTAACCCGAGAGGTCAAAACTCAAATTAAGGCCAGGTGCAATTGAGTTTTTTTTAATCCAATATGTGTTACCTATGCCATGAGAATATACACATAAACAAAAGTTTTCCATAATACAATATCCATGGTTAATACATGTATTTGTTAACATATTATACAATTAAATAATCAAATGATCACAACGAAACATCTTGAGAATAAGAACTAATGAATCGAATGGAGATTTTAAAGAATGAAAGTAAATTCTAGGAAGTCAACCATCCCTAGACAACTTTACATGTATGTTCAGTAGTGTATGTGTCCTCCCTCTTTAAGGAAGTGCTCCTCTACTCTGGCTGGCATGCTTCGGATGAGGTTATTCATGTCCTTAGTGGTGTAGGATGGCCTAACATTATCCCATCAAAACATCACAGGTCCCCCAATGAAAGAGTGGACCTCCTGCACATGCAGGTAATGGTGTCAACTTCCAGGCTCTACAGACTCTTTTACGTCTTGTGTCAGCCTTCAGTGAAACCCTATTTTCATCCCCAAACACAATATTGTTCCACTGTTGCATGGTCCAATTTCTGTGTGAGGTGTCCCAGTTTCTTATGCAGATGCTGTTTGGTGGTTATTATGCAAAAGGTCTTATAGATCTCCGAGAATGGAGTTGAGTTTCTTGCAGTCGCCAACGCACCATTTGATCATAAATTTAAACCCAGATTCTCAGGTGACTTCTCACAGCTCTGGCCGTAGAATTTGGGCGCCTCCGCACGGAGGGCTGCACAAAGTGATCTTGGACTGCTATTGTCACACGAGGACGACTTGTGCGAGGTCTGTCCTCAATACTCTGTGTGTTTCTTTGAATCTTCTCTAGAATCTTGAGACATAATTTTGATTACGACGTACAGTAACTGCAACATCTTCTTTTTTAAACCTACTTTGAAGCAGAGTCACAATCCTGGTCCAGTCTAACGTCGTTACGAGGAATGTTTTGAGGCAGCTGTGATGCAAACAGAATTACTGTGGCTTTCTAAGTGAACCAACCCCTTGCTGCTGTTGAATCACAACGTCATGGCTTGGCTAGTAAAAAAACACAGACATGCATTTTACTCTACCTGATATTGAATCACATTACGGAGGGTCACCTCCGTTATACAGTAGCAGTGCTTGAGTTACATGGTATCCAAACTACATTTTCTGTCATTATGCAAAACTTTTGTTGATGTGTATACTTTACTTAACATGTAGGCTACCCTTAGACTTGAGAGTTTAAAATTACTACAACAATATCGCTTATTAAATTAGCAAGGTTTTTCTTTAATAATATTTCTTTTGAAATCTGTTTCATGACGACAGTATAGTTTTAAACATTTATTGACATAATTATTCAAGGAACACCTAATAAACAATAATTATTATCATAACTCTCCTTACTAAATCACTATGAATATAACTAATATTTATTGACATAGTTGGTTATAAATTTATTATTTGGAAGAACATCAAAATTGACTACGAAGTGTTTGTAATAATGTTACCAGTGTTACATTATAAAAAGCTAACCAAATATATCACTTTATATCAAATATAAAAAGTCAAGCTTTATTCAGATATATTTGCTTTTTCTAAAACTTTATTATATTGAAGACCTGGTGGAAATACTTTAAAGTAACTTTATAAACGTTTGCTTTGGCAAATTTACAATCCATTTCAAATTAATCAAATTTCATTTTAAAATCAATTTCATTATTTTTCCTACCTACATTATTTTTACACTTCATAAATATAATTTAATAGCCTAATTTTACTATAGTAATGTGATGATTGAGTTGCAGTTGATTGGCTTCCTTGCTCAGCACACATAACTTATCATAAAAAAAAAGTTAATATTATGGCTATAAGGAAGAAACTTTTCAAAAGTAATAACAATATTTATGAGTCTTCTTGATGTTTATTTGTTAAGGTGAGAGCTCATCACACTCCAGCTTACCCCCAAGCTGTAGGGACTGCATTCAAGGTAGTGACTGACAATATAATGGGAAGAGACTACTGGTAAGCTCTAGGGGCAGTTGGAAGGATATGATAATAATAGACCTGAGAGAGATAGGGTGTTATGATTACTAGCTAAAGATAGGAAAATATAATTACTTTTGTAAGTTCGGCAATGACCTTTCGAGTTCCTTAATAGCATATAAAGCCATAGAGTAGGTAATTAATAACAATATTTAGTAGTAATTTTATAAACAATAAGTTTTATCTCCGGAGAGTTACTATTTGCTTATTTGTAAATCATACTAATTTATGATGAACAATAAATGTGTGAATACATATTTAATAAATAACAAACACAAGATTGTCTCATGTATATACAAAAATATTTTATCGGCATTATATGTAAACTGTTAATATTAAACTCTAATGCTTACCTTGGAAGATAGTGGTGTTGGTCTCAGAATAACTTTTCCCAATTCTTTGTCCTCTAAAGCCAACATACCGGGATTTTCTGTGTACAGTTTTACTTTGACAGCCGGAAGCGGATGTGTAGTAGAAAAGTCACCCTGTGTATCCCACCTTAAAAAAACGTAATTTACCCATATTTAAAAATTGAGTAAAGATTGTCACATATTCGATATCGAGCTATTCCTCTTATTATAATTATTATTAAAAATAATCTATTAAAAGAAATTACCACATATCTAAGATATCATAATACAACTTTTAAGACTCTGTACCATAAATCAAATACTTTTCTATATATTAAAAATTCCGATTCTTTTGTTTGCGTTGAAAAAAATGTTTGTTTTAAATGTGCAAAGGATTGAATGTAAGTAAACTTTTTTGAAGTACACAAAAGTTTATAAATCTATTTTTTGATGAAGATATAAGATCATACCAAATAATATTGAATGGGACATATTTAAGATTTTATGCTTGTAGATTATGGTGAATTTTAATAATAGTGACTCCTTTTCAAACACAATGCTTAAAGAGTTGTGCAGTGCTAGTATCTTGTCTGCCTATTAAGATAAAGGTAACAGTTTTAATTCCGTCATGGCAGAAAAGTTAATCATTGGTGAAATATGGTTTTCCCCTTACAAAGTGTAGAAATTAACAGCTGTAAAATGGGTGGTGTGTCTGTGTTATGTTTAAGTTAAATAGGCAGATAATATTGGAAGCCATATGTGGACCAACTGGTACACGTTTCTCAACATTAACCGATTCCAACAAAGAGATGTTTTCACAGAGCAACAAGCATATTAATGCTTGTAAAACCATACAATAATAATAAGAATTCAGTGCACTAACGTAGTAAAAGGAAACACAACTGTTCACATCCTCAATTCAAACCTTTTATGAAATATATTGAAACTAACAATTGATACGGACTATGCGCAATTTACAACTATATTTCAAATACATATTGAAACATGGCACATGGATACGGTAATATATCCCTGGACCTTTGTCTTAGTGCCAATGCTCTATTACTGAGCTATACAGGTTAATACTATGTCCAGTGTGTATGAAAGGCACAGGATGAACTTGGATAACTCTGTGGGTGAGCATTGGCTTTAAATAAAAAGTCCCTAGTTTGATTCCCTTGTCCAGATGTCATTTTTCCACATATATTTGATAAACAATAGTATACAGTTAATAAGTTGATTAACAATTCTTTAATCATCCTTAAACTATCAAATAATGTTTTAAAAGAAACTCATGACCAAATTCCTTTATCTTTAGAGTAAGCCATTCTTGGGAGACATTATTAATTTAGTACAGGCACTAAGACGCGCCACTATGAACCTAAATAGGCTAAGACACGTACAAAACCATTAGTTGGATTACTGTTAATAAACCTATCTTTAAGATACACTTGAAAAAAATTATCAACTATTAGTATGATAACTAAATTATACATAAATACACAGGATATATTTTGAATGGTTTTTAAAAATAGACTACCATTTCCAAAGTAATATAAATCAGGTAAAGTTTATTTCAATAAGAGTCGAACTAAGATTCTTAGCTAAAACTTTGTCATATAACTGTTGTGATGTTAGATATTAAAAATTTTAAAATAGTTTTTGTAAAAGTAGGTCACTACTTCAATAAAATGTATAATATTGTATCTAAAAGAGCTCATTTATTATTTTCATGTTGTATTTAGATATGTCTATAATTCAGACCAGAGGGGGGAGCTAAAATCAAGTCAAAAGTCTCTTGTTTCACATCTTACTAACAACGCAGACAACATCTTCCATAAAATGGGTAAAATGCATGCCCTATAATTTTCTGTAAAATCAATCCTTATCGGTTATTATAATACAAATAATATATTAATGATATTGTATTTATTTCAATGCATACGTATAATACTCACATAGGTTTTGATGCTTCTGCCTGGTCTGTTTGCAATTTCTCACCTCCTTCAACTTCCATTGTACAATACACAATTCTATTAGGAGCTAATGTTTTAAGACCTTTTACTTCCATAACCACTACCTGTAAGTTACAATAAATATTATTCTTTGAAGTTAATATATTTATCATAAAGAAAAGTCTATAACATGATAGATCTAAGGTATAGACTACTTTACACATGATCAAATTAGATAATTGGTCAACATCTAATATTTTACTAGTTAAAAGAAAGATTTTTAAATATCGTAAAAACGTATTGAATTATAACTATAATAGACAACAAGATGGTGGATCGGCATGGTTCTTCTATCTGTGGAGTGTGTAAAAATTATTTTAAACCTAGCGAGGAAAGTGTTTTCTGTGATGGAAAATGTGCAATGTGGTACCACAAAACCTGTGCTAAAGTAGGCAAAAGAAAATTTATCTTTTTGGTAAATAATAAAGTCTCTAAATGGTTCTGTGAAAGATGTGAAAAGGATGGTGCAGCTGCAACAACCAACAAAGGCGTTTCAACAATGGATTCTGAAGTTTGTAATGCTCAAATTACAAAGCAAGAATTGGGTGGAAAAAACATTTACTCAATAGGTGACGTGGTGCAGGAGCTGGGAAGAATGAGCTGCCAGCTTAACGAAATAAATCATAACAATAAAGATTTTGCCGATTCAATTTTGAAAATAGAGAATAGTGTGGGTCAGGTCAAACTTGATAACGAAGCTGTTAAAAAAGAAGTGCATGTGCTTGCGGAGCGTAATGAAGAGCTTGGCCAGTATATGAGACTCAATAATGTCCTGACTGATGGGTTCCCAAAATTAGAAGAAGAAAATGTGAGACATATAGTGCTTAAGAGTTGTGAAAAAAATAGGTGTAAACATAACAGCAAGTGACATTGCTATTGCTCACCGGCTCCCAAAATGGAAAGCGGGAAAACCGCCGACGATAATAGTAAAGTTTGTTAGGCAAACAATTAAGGTAGATTTCATGAGAGAGAAGGCTAAGTTGAGGAACACTAATTCAGTTTCTTTTGTGGATGCACCGGCTCATAACATCTATTTGAATGAGCATCTAACAGCTAGTAACAGAAAGAAGTTTGCCGAAGCAAGAAAACAAAGGGATGATGGTAAATTTGCATTTGTCTGGGTCAAGAATGGTCGTATTTATATACGAGAAGAGGAAGGGAAACCAGCTGTTTTGTACAATGAAGAAAAAAAGTGGGAAGTAAATAGAAATGAGAACGCAAACGGTTTTATGGTGTTTAAAAAAAGATGTTAATGGTTGTTTTTATATTGACCGAGCGTAGTGTATTTTTTGCAAATGTTTTTATGGAGTGTTTATTATTTTCGGTTTATAAGAAATTTTTCTTTTTTTACTACACTTTTTATGTGCTCTACTTGTGGTTTTGTCTCATCCGGCCCTGGGTATGTACCTTTGTGTTTTACTGTTGTTTTCTTTGCTTTAGTCTAAGAAACTGTCGTATTGGTAAATGTAGCTATCTATTTCTCTGTTTATTTTATACACAGGGATAAGTTATCTCTGTTTTTTACTAATAGGGTAATAGTAGGCTTAGTAGGTTTGATAAGCAACATGTATTTCTATAAACAACTTAGTATGGGCCCTTTTTATTCTTTTATTGTTTTAAATTATCACAAATGATAAAAAATGAGATGTTACATAATTTGACTCTATTTGTTAATTGTTTTCCCAAACCCAAACTAAATATATTTTACTTAAACATCAGAAGTCTTACAAATAAGTTGGATGAACTACAGGTGATAATAAGTACTCTGCCTTTACAACTGGATTTAATTATACTTACAGAAACGTGGCTTAAATCGTATGAAACTAACTTTTATAATATTAATGGATATACAGGAACCTTTGCCTGTAGGAATGACAGAAAGGGTGGGTGTGTGTGTATATATATACTGCAAATAACCTGAATTTCAATGTCATGGAAATGGATGAGAGTAGTTTATATTTTCTAAGAATTGAAATAGACTCATTAATCCCACCCCTACAGATCAGTGTTATATATATAGGCCTCCAAATATCACTCTTAATAACTTCCTAGCATATTTTGAAAACATTCTAAACAATTTGGCTGGGAAAAAATGCCTAATCATAGGGGACACAAACATTAATACAATGAATGATACAGTATTTAATAATCTGCTAAACAGATGTGGCTTTAAATTTGCAATGAGCTAGCAACTAGAATAACTAACAACAATGAAAGTACATTGGACCAAATTATTTCAAATGTAGATGGCCAGACTCTGTGGGTTTCAAACATTAACAATAGTTTAAGTGATCACAACATTCTAATAGTCTAATTGGAATCAAATTATATCACGGTGGAGAGGAAAATCGACACTGATAATCAACATGTAATTGATTACAATATCTTAGAACTTAAGCTTAATGAATCTCTGGGACAAATTAACACCAGGACAAATACCCATTTTTTTTTAGGAACTCATGATGATAATGCAAAATGCTTTGTTATTTGCTGAAAGAAGGGGAGGTCAAATAATAACAAATAGTTTTCTTTATTCGCCTAGGTGTGGTTGGGCGAACAGTGAGCTTTTGGAAATGTTTAAATTACGTGACAAAACATATAAACTAGTTAAATTTAACCCAGAAAATACAAACTATAAGAGTGATTATATTTTAGCTAAGAATAATGTAACAGCACTTAAGAGAAGGTTGATGAAAAATTATTTTACATGAAAGTTTATAAGCAGTAGTAATAATCCTAAACAATTGTGGCAGGAAATAAATAAGTCTCTTAATAAAAACTGTAAAGTTAATAATAAAATATCAAAATTGAAATTTATGATCAAGGAATATAATACAACTCCTGAAATGGCAGATATTTTAAATCTTTTTTTTATAAATGTAGGACACAATCTTGCAATGAATGTTCCTGTATATCCTGATGATAGGTGGACATATTACACTACCACTATAGATGGCTCGTTTGCAATTTTCTTAACAGATGTAATGGAAGTAAATGTTCTAATAAACTACTAAACCATTGCTCAAATTTTTTTGCAGAGTATATATCTGTTCTATTTAATAAATCTATAACAAAAGGTCAATTTCTGGAACAGCTGAAAGTATCAAAAATTATTCCCGTATATAAGGGTGACACTTCGAAATGTGATATATCAAACTACAGGCCTATCTCACTTATATCCTCCATATCAAAGATATTAGAAAAAATAATGAAAGTTAGATTACTTAAGTTTTTAGATAAAATAAATTTTTTCAAACATCCCCAATATGGATTTAGGGGAAAATCTGATACACTAGTGGCGGCTTTTGAATTTATTGACAAAATACATTAGATGACAATACTGAGCTATATGGAGCTTTATTTATTGATTTAAAAAAGGCATTTGACATTGTCAACCATGAAGTTCTATTATACGAGCTGTCTAAATTAGGAATAAGAGGAGTAGCTCTAGAGTGGTTTAAGAGAGCTATATTACTAACATTTATTATTATTATTTAGCACCGCATCTTACTACCCGTTCGGGTTATTCGCTTTAAGTACTGATTACGCTAATTGATTGGGAATTGGAAAGGTTGAATTAGAGGAAGTGAACCCACATTTGAGTGGAGGGAAGGTGGAAAACCATTTAGGGAAAACCACCCCAGTTCACCCGACCGAGATTCGAACTTCAATCTCCTCGTCCTCGATGGTCGAGCTCGACACGACTAGCGCGTTAGCCAACTACGCCATCGAGGCGGGTTATTACTAACAGAAATCAATACACTTACATAAACAATCATGAAAGCACTGTATGTGGTGTCATGTGTGGGGTCCCTCAATGTTCGGTAATTGGACCTTTACTTTTTCTTATTTATGTTAACAACATTTTCCAGGTAAATTTTCAAGGACATTTACAACTATATGCAGAAAACAGATGTTTATTTTGTTGGAATGTTGGTATTCTTTTATGACGAGTTGCAGTTGTTTAGTGTAGCCATATTTGTGATAGCGTATGCACAGCGTGTGTCTTTACCAGACAATAGACAGTCGAGTCATGGCCGTTATAGTTTAGGGACGCACATTCGTGAACTCGTTATTTGTAACTTTATTGTGCTGACTAATGTTTGTTTTATTGTGTTATCTTGTTTGTTTCGGTTCACTTGACCCACGGCGATCTTTCTCTAACAGGTTATGAGCCCAGGCTCGGAAGTGAGTGTCGCGTAAAAGAACAAGTTTAACATAAAAGATAAACGGGTGCGTAAGAGTTCCGATCGACGCCATGAACACCGTGAATGTATCTAGGATTGAACTTCTAAGCAAAGACAATTATGACACCTGAAAACTGCAAATGCAGGCCGTGTTAATCAAAGCCGATTTATGGGAGTTCGTAAACGGTGGCGCGTTAAAGCCTGAATTGACCAACGAAGCTAACGTGCGAGAATGGTTGCGCAATGATATGAAGGCGCGGTCGGACATAATTTTGTCTATATCCTCGAGTGAACTTAAGCAAGTGAAAAATTGCGAGACATCGCGTGAAATGTGGCGGAAATTGGAAGAGATATATCAATTCAAAGGCCCGGCAAGAAAGGCAACCCTTTTGAAGAGGTTAACGCTACAGAAAATGGCGGACATGAGTGATGTGCGCGCGCATCTTAACAGTTTTTTCGACTCTGTAGACAAGTTGAACGACATGGAAGTCGCGATCAACCCAGACCTTTTGACGATTCTATTACTCTATAGCTTACCCGCTAGTTTTGAGAACTTTCGGTGCGCCATTGAATCGCGTGACGAATTGCCAACCCCGGACGCGCTTCGCATTAAAATCATAGAAGAAAGTGATGCTCGTAAGAGCGATGCGCGTAACGCGTCGTCGGGTGCCATGTTCGTAAAGAAAAATGGCGGCTGGCGCGATCGGAAGGACAAACCCGAAGTAAACAAAAGTGACTGCGAGAAACAGAGAGGCGTGCACGTAATACGATGTTTTAAGTGCCGGAAGCCTGGGCATAAGGCGAACGAGTGTCGAACCAAGGAAAAGAAGGAAAGTGCGAAATGTGCGGATAACGTATGCTTGAACGTTTCGGCATGCAAGTCGAATGATCAAAGCCGGAAGTGGTGTTTGGACAGCGGCGCGACAACGCACTTGTGCAACGAGACAGAACTTTTCCGCGAAATGTACGACACCGGGCACGGTGCGCTAAACCTTGCAAACAGCGCGACAGCAGACACGGCAGGCGTAGGCAAAGCACAGTTTGTGGCGAACGTATTTGGCGACAAGAGGAACGTAACGCTAGAAAATGCAATGTATGTACCCGACTTGAGAACGAACCTGTTGTCTGTCAGTAAGATAACGGATCGTGGATATGATGTTTGGTTTCAAAAAGACGGTGCCGTTATACAAGACTCGAACGGTAATACTGTACTAAGTGCTGTCAGAGTAGAAGATCTGTACTATGTGCGTGAATTCAAACAGGACGCGTGCTCTGTCACTTCAGTTTCAAAAGAAATTAAAGTTCCATTTGATTTGTTACACAGACGCCTAGGTCACACTAATGCAAAAGACATTGTGGACGCCGTTCGTAAAGGTGTCGTGAAGGGAGTTGTGCTAGCAGATTCAGCAAGTAAGTTGAACTGTGACATTTGTGTACGGGGGAAAATGACAAGAACCCCGTTTCCCAGTAAATCTAACCGTCACACAGACGTCTTGGACGTGATACACTCAGATGTATGCGGACCTATGAGGACAACATCCATGGGAGGAGCGAGGTATTTTGTCGAATTTATCGACGACAGCACCAGATGGTGCGAGATTCGGTTCTTAAGGTCAAAGGCTGAAGTACTCAAGGCTACTATTGAGTACATAACCCTTGTTGAAAATCAGAAGGGCAAAACGGTAAAGTGCTTGCAGTCCGACAATGGTGGAGAATACATTAACAAAGAGTTTGATGAGTACTTGAAAAGGCGAGGGATCACTAGGAGGCTGACTGTCCCGTACAACCCAGAGCAAAACGGCACGGCGGAAAGAAAGAATCGCTCTCTTCTTGACGTCGCTAGGTGCCTTCTGATGGAAGCAAAATTGCCCAATTCCTTTTGGGCCGAGGCGGTTAATACAGCCAATTACCTCCGAAATCGCCTACCAACAAAGAGCTTGGATGGTCGAACGCCATACGAGAAATGGACCGGTGAAGTGCCGGACGTGTCTTCCTTCAGGGTATTTGGAAGTGAAGTGCTCTATCTGGACAGAGAACCCAGCAGAGGAAAGTTTGACTCTCGTGGACAGGAAGGGATCTTCCTTGGCTATGCGGATGAATCCAAGGCATACCGTGTGTGGTCACCCAAGAAGCGTCGAGTGGTGATAAGCCGTGACGTCAAATTTATGGAGGATGTCAAGTCTCGTTTGATAGCCAGCCCCCAAATGGACCTGGATATAGACATGAAGGGCGAAGACTCTACACAAGCTCGGCGATTTGTGGACATTGATTTGCCTCCAACGTGCCACGCTGAAGATGATAAGCCAATCACACGCTTCGAGGACGACGAAGACGAGGTATTCTTCGGCTTCGACAACACTGTTGAAGCGCATGTACCATCACCTGATGGATTAGGGGAAGATGGGGACATATCTTCCGTCCCCGATGACACTGCACCTAACACAGATGTGCGTCAGGAAATTTATCACAGAACAAGGGGCCCTGGCCGGCCAAGGAAGGTCAGGTCGGGTTCGAGGGGAAGACCGAAGAAGCAGTACCAAGTCATTTCAAATTTGGCCGAAAACGCTGAGGAAGCTGAGCAGGCATTTCTCTCGGAAATACCTATGAAGGAAGCGATGTTCGGTCCCGAAGCGGACGAATGGCGCCAAGCCATTGGCGCCGAGATGAAATCCATCGTGAGGAACGAGACTTGGATACTTGTTGATCGTCCTAGAGGTCACAAAGTTGTCGGAAGCCGAATTGTTCTAAGGAACAAGTTCCTATCAGATGGAAAACTTGAAAGAAAAAAGGCACGCTTGGTTGCCCAAGGTTTTAGTCAGCAACCCGGCGTTCATTTCACAGAGACATTCGCTCCAGTGGCTCGAATAAGTTCCATTCGCCTCATGGCATCCATTGCAGCCCAATACGGGATGAAGATCAGGCAATTTGATGTAGAAACTGCATACTTGAATGGACATCTACAAGAAGAGGTTTATATGGAACCACCGAAGAACTTAGGAGAAATACTTCAGGATATTATTGATTCGGAGGGCCAGAGTCAGCTTGGGATGAAGGCAAAGGTCATGCTCGAAGAATTGAGTAGAGGAGACAAGGTTTGCCTCCTGAAGAAGTCGCTTTATGGTTTACGACAAGCTGGGAGGAGCTGGTACCTTAAGCTGGACGAAATCTTGAACAGCCTGGGTGCGACACCTTCAGTCTCAGACCCTTGTTTGTTTCACATTGGTTCAGGGGAAGACGTTATACTAATTGCGACATACGTCGATGACATCCTAATCGCCTCCCGTGACAGGAAGAGGATTGCTGAACTTGGAAGAAGAATGGCCAAACACTTCGAAGTCAAGGATTTAGGCTATGCAAAATCTTGCCTTGGCATAGAGTTTAACCAGACGGAAGGACAGGTGACAATGCACCAGCATGGCTACGTACGCGATCTGCTTTCGCGATTCGGCATGTCCGAGTGCAAACCTGTTGCCACCCCAGTGGATACAAGCCTGAAGCTGAGGAGAAATGAAGTGCAGTCGGAAGATGATCTAAGACTCCCGTACCGAGAGCTGGTAGGGGCTCTTACATACTTGGCATCGACTACAAGGCCTGATATATCATTTGCCGTAAGCCATCTGGGGCAGTTTAACAACTGCTATGGTACCGATCACTGGAAGGCCGCCAAGCGTGTATTACGCTATCTAAAGGGTTCCATCAATGTGGGGTTAACCTTTGGCTCAAATCCAGGACCAGTCAGAGGATTTGTAGATGCAGACTGGGGAAGTTGTCCCGAAGACAGGAGGTCTTACACTGGGTATATATTCATGCTACATGGTGGACCGGTATCCTGGGAATCAAAGAAACAGCGAACTGTTGCCCTGTCAAAGACAGAGGCAGAATACATGGCTCTGTCAGAGAGCGTTAAGGAAGCCGTCTATTTGCAGCGACTCCTCGTCGAGATGGGTTTTGGTGACTTGGGCGAGATAGTTATCTTCTGTGACAACAGAAGCTCATTGAAATTGGCGGAGAATCCGATGTTCCATGCAAGGAATAAACACATCGACATCCGTCATCACTTTGTGAGGGATATACTAAAACGCAAGGAACTTCGTGTGCTTCACATCTCAACAGACGATCAAATTGCAGACTTCTTAACTAAGGGACTGCCCAAGGTTAAACACTTGCAATGCATGGAATCAGCCAGACTGGGTGATTCGCAATAGTGACTTTCTTTTGACAACCAACTCGAGGGGAAGTGTTGGAATGTTGGTATTCTTTTATGACGAGTTGCAGTTGTTTAGTGTAGCCATATTTGTGGTAGCGCATGCGCAGCGTGTGTCTTTACCAGACAATAGACAGTCGAGTCATGCCCGTTATAGTTTAGGGACGCACATTCGTGACCTCGTTACTTGTAACTTTATTGTGCTGACTAATGTTTGTTTTATTGTATTATCTTGTTTGTTTCGGTTCACTTGACCCACGGCGATCTTTCTCTAACATATTTTACATTGGACAAAATTTTAAAACTATAGCAGAGGATATTCAAACAGACCTGAAATTGTTATACCATTGGTTAAGAGTCAATAAACTGTCGCTAAATCTTGAAAAGTCTAACTACGTTATTTTTACTAGACCGGGAAACAAATAAAGAATATAGATAATTACCAGATAAGTTTTGGGAATAACGTTTTGAAACAAGTAAGGAAAGTAAAATATCTCGGTCTGACCATTGACACCTCACTATCCTGGAGTTCACATATAAACCATGTCACAAAAAAAATTATTAGGGGCCCAATTGGGATACTAAAATAAATCTCTTACAAATTCACTCCTAACGTGTTAAAGCCCATCTATTTTGCTCTGGTTAACTCGCATTTGTCGTACTTAAATGTAATCTGGGGTTATACTTTTAAAAGTAATTTAATACCACTAATAAGACTACAAAACACAGCACTAAAAAATATTTTTCAGCTGCCCAGCGGTGAGGACGATACATTAAGCTTAAAAGGTTGGGTATTTTAAAATTAACTGAAGCTATTTTTTTTATATGGTTGTAATGGTATATAAACTTGAAAACAGCCTAACTATTAGTAACCTAAATATTGGGAAACACAAAAAGGTGAATTACTCTACAAGAAGTAGGAATAATTATTTCCAGGACATAATAAACACCACTACTTTTGGATTCTACTCAATAAAGATTAAGGGACTAAAATTTTTCAATATAATACCACAAGAAATAAAGATGAAAACACTTTATCTTTTTAAAAAGAAAGTTAAAAGAACCATTCTGGAATATAATGTTGACCAGGTGATATGTGGGTGAAACGTTATCTGTAATTTTGTAGAAACTGATATTATAATTGGAGCAGAATGTGTATGTATACCGTGTGTGTGTATACTCTACTTTTATTCTTTATTTTGTAAAGGTTTTTTTTGTTGTATACTCTTATGTTTAATTGCAGTATTACTATTATTGGGCTGAATGCATCTAAAATAATGTGGCCGAGTGAGGACAAATAATGTATACCCTGTAATAGACCTCACTTTCCTAAATGTATGTAGCTAGTTAGTGAATGAACCACACCTACATTAGGATGTTTATATGCATACGAGCCAATCTTGGTTTTTTTAAAACAACTTCTGAATAAATAAATAAAAAAACTTACAAGGCCAAACAAAACACACTTGTATACCTAATTTAGAGGCTATATATTATGGATAAAGTGCGCAGTAATTTTAATATTACTGTTTTAACCTTCCATCAGGCGCATCTAATCTGTGAGATGAAGAGGGAACTTTTTGTGTGTGTGGAAGCTAGAATTATTCCTGGAAAGTAGCAGGGCTCACAATAGCTCCCTCCTTCATGACCATCCATACAATACAACAGAGAGTATTTAGAGATTGTTGACAACAAGGTTAAAGGTCTTCCGTGAAACAGCCCGCTTCTAGCGGATGGCAGGAGTACTAATTGAGCAAGAGATCTAGCGGTAAATTTTTAAACTACACATATGAGCCCTTTATTAGCCGGACTATAAACTAGATTTGTTACTAGCGTACTAGCGGAGAAATGTTTAACTAATGTCCTACCAAAAAACCAAACAAAAAAAAACATTTCTGCCCGGAATGTGTGTCTGAAACGTTTTTCCCCTACCAAAATTCTATTATATGATAGAATTTTAGTAGGAAAAAAGGCCTCTCAGATTTTCATTCCTATGAGAAATAGGATATGCTCACTTTGGTAAAGTTTAATGATTGTCTTGTCACCCGGAATCTTTAAGACTCAATTGAAAATGTACTATAACTCTAGTAATGAAAAGTGAAAATGTACCTTCCTGAACATAAAATATAAACACGTCCAAGAATAAAAAAATTATAAATGTTACCTTTTATTTCAAGAATTATAATAACTTTTCAAATAGGGTTCAAACTTCTATGTTGTAATAAAGTCATGAATCTCCATAAATAGCTTAGTTAAATAGGCATTACAATTTCAATGAATGACTAAAGTACAAGTGATTGAAAATGAAAAACAAACACTAATAAATATTTTTTTTATATCAAATAAATAAAGTCATACATATAAATCTTGACCTATAATCTGGTGTAAAAAGAAATATTTAGTTACGGTACTCTTTTATGAATTAAACTGTTGATAATTTTTTTTTAAAACATATAGTATAAGAAAAGAAAATGGAAACAAAAAATACAAGGCATGAGATTTTGTCCAATTGATTGAGAACAATTACATGAAAGTGAATGTTAAAACACTTGATATATTGAGTAAACTAATGCGACTTCAAATAGTCTTTAATAGTAAAAAAGTAAAGGATTCCAGCAACATAATAAGTAAACCAACAAGAAGAATGCAGGTTACACGGAGCTGATTACAGGACGGCATCCGACTCAAACTTTTATGAAACCTTTAAGAGAAATAAAAAAAATTTTTTTAAGACAAACCAAGACTAAAACAAATTCTACAAATTTGGAGCCAAGTGACTCACAAATATTTACACATAAACCAAAAAAGTTATTGTTGTGCTATAAACTTGGCTTAAGTTGACTTGCCATATTGCCTAAAATTGATATATTTTTTAGTTCACTGCTTGGGCTCAATATGTGCCCAAACATGAATATGTGCTAAGAATGTATATAAAAGAAATTTAGTTCAAATTGTTGTGAGAAACTAGGGGTGTGCGAAGCTTCAACTTGGGTTCAAAACAAACATCAGCTTCGACTTTGCTTCGCCAATAAAAATATTGACAACTAAAATATTTCATTTATTTTTAACTATAGCAATTCTGAGCTGTTTATATATTACAAATCAATATTCATATGGAAAAAACTGAAGTAATTGAATTGCATGTTGGGATAATAACTTGATTTGTCAGATTAACAAAAAATATTACAAACAATGGTGCAAAATAACATCCAAGTAATTTTAGTGCATCAAGTTTTATATAAGCAAAATATAATATTTTTCCAAGCATAAAACAACTAAAAGAAAATATTCAAGCTTCGATTTGGCTTTGAGAAATTTTCATGTATTCGATTCGAGTTCGCTTCAAATTGGAAAAGTGGATTGCACACACCCCTATGAGACATTTTTTTAGCTTCTTCTTCCTATAACATAATCGAGTTCCTACACAAGTGTACAACCATGGTTCAACTTTGTCTAAAATGCGCAGTATAGTGGTGAAAAGATAGCATAAAAATTAGATTTAGATAAAAACTTTGAGAATCAACATTAATATGTTCAAATGTGTAGAGATTCACAGGGTGAAAAAAAAATGATATGATTATTGTAAATAAAAGTTGTGAATATGTAAAAAATATTTTTTTTTTTTTTGAGAAATCTGATAAAAATTTCCTGACATTTCCTTTGAATATGTGGTGGACTTGCTAGAACTCAAGATGGCCTGCCACATTAAATACTCTTTCGAATGACTAGTTTTACCGCATATGTTCTAGTGCGTACTAGTTACTAAATAAAGAACCACTACCTATACCTGAATGGCATGAGCTAGTTTCATATGGGAAACTGGCCCATTCCATCAGAGTTAAGGTAGGTGTCGCCTTGTATTTATTATCTGGTCTCACTTATGGTGTATTAAGTCTATGAAACTGGCCCTGTATGGCTACAGGTATAAGAATAAATTCCCTGTGTGTTTGAACAGGCTTGGGACTGTCTTATGGCCACATTACATGTGTTCTATGTAGACCTTAAGGTTTTGTTAACAAAACATTGTTAGTAGATGTGTGCAAGAGGTATTTATTTGACTGAGATTATTAAACGATCTGAAAATGTTACGAAATATGTACCCAGCAATATTTTTGTAAAAAAATATATACAAACTTGTACTTGAACAAAATATTTTATAATTTGTATTAATATTATTCTTATTACTAAAAATAATTTAATAATCGATTGATGGCTTAGAAATATATATGTATGGAAACATTAATGTAATTAGAAAATGGACCCTCTAATCCTTATGGAGATTCTAGGATTTTACAGAAAATAATGGATATGAAACACAAACCCTAAAAAGAAGAAAAATTTAAAAAAAATCAATTATTCAATTGAAATTTGTTGTCAAATACTGCCTATTAGGGGTCCAGAACCAAAATTATTCTAGAAAAACTCAACAACCAGGGATCAGACCAGTAATTTAACACTTTACTGATTGGATGAATGCTATAAGGAATGGATAAGAAAATATGTGAACATTTATTTACAATTACTATTTTCTAAAATTTCCATTATCTTTTTATTTTCACTGAAGTTCATAATTTTACCCTAGATTCAGATTGTAAAAACAGTGGATTTGACACTAATTTTAAAATAATGTAGTTTAATTGAAATTATGTCTCATAGGGGTGTGTGCAATCCACTTTTCCAATTTGAAGCGAACTCGAATCGAATACACTAAAAATTCTCAAAGCCAAATCAAAGTTCGAATATTTTCATTTAGTTGTTTTATGCTTGGAAAAATATTATATTTTGCTCATATAAAACTTGATGCACTAAAATTACTTGGATGTTATTTTGCACCATTGTTTGTAATATTTTTTGTTAATCTGACAAATCAAGTTATTATCCCAACATGCAATTCAATTACTTCAGTTTTTTCCATATGAATATTGATTTGTAATATATAAACAGCTCAGAATTGCTATAGTTAAAAATAAATGAAATATTTTAGTTGTCAATATTTTTATTGGCGAAGCAAAGTCGAAGCTGATGTTTGTTTTGAACCCAAGTTGAAGCTTCGCACACCCCTAGTTTCTCACAACAATTTGAACTAAATTTCTTTTATATACATTCTTAGCACATATTCATGTTTGGGCACATATTGAGCCCAAGCAGTGAACTAAAAAATATATCATTTTTTGGCAATATGGCAAGTCAACTTAAGCCAAGTTTATAGCACAACAATAACTTTTTTGGTTTGTGTGTAAATAATTGTGAGTCACTTGGCTCCAAATTTGTAGAATTTGTTTTAGTCTTGGTTTGTCTTAAAAAAATTTTTTATTTCTCTTAAAGGTTTCATAAAAGTTTGAGTCGGATGCCGTCCTTGTAATCAGCTCCGTGTAACCTGCATTCTTCTTGTTGGTTTACTTATTATGTTGCTGGAATCCTTTACTTTTTTACTATTAAAGACCATTTGAAGTCGCATTAGTTTACTCAATATATCAAGTGTTTTAACATTATAGGTTCACTTTCATGTAATTGTTCTCAATCAATTGGACAAAATCTCATGCCTTGTATTTTTTGTTTCCATTTTCTTTTCTTATACTTTATGCTCACAACTAATCAACTATAGATTTTGAATGAATTTAAGATATTTGCACAATAAAATAAAAAATAAATAATTTAAAACAGACTGCTAACTAAAAATTTAGATTTTATGTGTAGCAATAAATATTTAATAGGTTATAAAGTATTCAGGCGATCATATTGAAATATTTACACGTTTATCTCAAGTTATAAGTCAAATATTAAAAAAATCAAACAAATAAAGTGAATATGTTTGTAGGGTTAGCTAAATATAATTTGATCATTTAAAACAGCCTTTATAGGAGAGAGATATTTAAAAAAAAGTTTAGTTAAAACACATTTAGAAAAACTATGTTGAATTAAAAAAATTTATCTCAAAGGTTCCTATGCACGATTCCCCTTAATGGTAACTATTAATAGAATGTTTGAACTAAACCATTAGTTATAAGCGATTAGCATCTAACTCCCTACATTTATTTAATCAATATATTAATGTAGAGAAAAAAACTGGAATTTAAATTTTATCATGTTTCTGCATGAACAGAATTTTTCTTGATATTAATATTTGTTCCTTGAAATTTATGATGAAACTAATATTCCCTTGATATACCATTATTTGATTCAGTGTGATCTAGCCACCCTGAATAAGCAATGAAAAGTGAGTTTTAATAACACTTGTGTTTCAACTATTTTTTCTCTTTATTCCTCCATTATTTTTCTCTGTTTACTATATTTCTTTTTTTTTTTTTTGTAACATACACACGGCATACATACACCACACTATATAATGGTTGTCTTTGTGACATATACTTTTCTCCTGCTTTTTATAACATAAAATGTGGTCACCATGATTAAAATAGTCATTATACAATGACTGTGAATTAGTGTAATATATCATGTGTTTAGACATTCACAGTTAGTTCAAACTTACCTCTAATTGAAAAGTGAGGACGACATCAAGTTTTGTGAGCTGTGCATCCATATCAGCAGAATCCCCCTCGAGTTTTGCTAATGAACCTTGAGATCTGTCATACAAAACACAAATGATTTACTATTCTGTTTTAATAATGTTTCAACGTATATACCAAAAGTGAGTTATTAAATTTAGGATATATTTTGTCACGCGTTTTATACATTATTATTTATTAAGTCATAACTTATTGGGCGAGTTAACATTTTTTATACAAGGCCTATATATAAAATCTAACTCTAGTTTAGAATAATAAAATTAATTTAAAAGCATAGTATTTCGCTGAAGCAGTGTAGAATATAATTAAGTTTTAATGCTTTTGGCAATAAGTGTGTTAAAAGAATTTTATTTTTGTTAATTGCCCAATAATAAATAGTTATTCTAATAATAATTATTATTATTATTAGCACCACGTCTTACTACCCGTTCGGGTTATACACTCTTATGCTAATGTGTAATGATAGGGTGATTGTGAGATGAAATGGAGGACCTTCAGTTTAACGTGGGATCTGAACCACGGTGGAGGCCTGCATACCACACATTCACAAATTGTGATTAATATACATCTTGTCAGAGGTGAAGGAAGGGTTTGGCAATCAGATAAGTCTGTGCCAGGACCGAGGATTGAGCCCCGGACCCCCAGCACATAAGTCCAACACCTTACCCCTAGACCGCCAGGTCACCAATAAATAGTTATTTATACGGAATGTTTTACATTACATCACCACGATATCTATATAAAATAGCGATGGTAAGGAATTTATTTTAATAAAGTCTACCTGTCATAATTCTGAATATATCAAGTTGATTGTTTTTAAATACTTTTGATTTAAGAAGCCAAACTGAAATAAACTAATAACACCTTAAATCTAGATTAATTAATTAATATATTGAAGGTTTTTGTTCTGTAAATCTATGGATTAATATAATACACTTGATTAAAAGATTGTAAGTAATTGTTTCTATTTGATTTTATATGATTACTTAACTGATTATAACCTTGAACCACATTAATAAAATCTTCTATTAAAGACATGCAAATTTGGTTCTAATAACCGTGTACATTACTTTATGATTCAACTAAATTTTATATAATATGTGTTAATATATCATATATAGTTAATTGAGCCCCTCTAAGTGTTTCATTCACTTAGTGACTTGTCAAAACCTATATATAATTTAGCATGCAATAGCTCTATAGGCACAACCAATGTAAAAATGATGAAAACAATAAAAATTAATTAAATTGTTTTAAAAAGATACACACTTTAATAAATAATCAATGTAATTGTCTATATACATGCTATTTTACTTAACTAATAATTAAAAACTATTTTGTCAATGTAATATATTCCTAAAAATATCTGTCCCACCAATGGGGGAAGTGAGATGTTTATTTTAAAGTCTGATCAATGTCTATTGCTAGAAAAAATAGATGCCTAAAATTTAGCATGCAGCTAGCCCTACAGGCACAACCAATTCACTAAAAATAGCCTTAACCGAAATCTTCTTAACTAATAAAGATATTACCATGCATTTTTCACCAAACTAGAATGAACTCTTTCATACTCCCTTGAAAATGGTGCTTTTTTTCAAATCAGGAAATCTCTGGAGTTTTTAAGAGATAGAGATGTAAGCCTCTCACTAAAATTAAAAGAATAGGTAAAATCTTGTATTCCAAATTGGTTGGATATGGCATTGGAATGTAGAGACCCGACCCACCTTAAATCCAACTTGCGGTATCTTCAAAATATGTAAAAAGATATTCGTGAATATTCCACTAGAATTACATAATCGATTTTATTTTTGTTAAATTAAAGTAGTCTCCTATGACATTAAATTTGATAGCTTACGCGACTCCCTACTTAACATTATTTTGGCTCTATTTGTGATATATTTTGAAACATATCAAACACCGTTGTAAATCTGTCCCTTAAATGGTTAAAATACATTTTTCATTTTGGAACATAACCATTGGGACTTGGAAGGGCCTCAATCTTATATGAATCGCAAATTTTATAAATTGTGAACCTTTCACTAAAACTACTTTTTATTTTGTAATTTTTCCAATCGGACTTCGAGATGCCAAACTCTCTATAGTTACTGTAATAAATAAATTTAAGTAGTAGAAATACATATATAAATACTTCATTAGGACACTTCGTTTGTCCAATAAACACAATATCTTAGTAAACTTTTCAAAAAATGTAACACATTTCTTGGAAAGCATTCAAAATTAATTTTATGGTTCTTGTACCAACTTAATAAATACATCGATTTATTACGATTGAAGTCAAGGCCTGTAAAGTTGTGATTTATCAAATAGATTATTGATATTTCCCAAACTTTAATGTGAATGAGTATTCAGTATAAATTGCGCTTGAAAGAGCAAGTATTTATTAATAGTATACTATGAAACAATACAGAATGAGAACCAAAAATTCTAAGCATACATTATTATTAAATACCTATGATTGTACTTTTTCAATTTTTGTAGTCCATATTTAGAGTCCATTGACCCTTTCGATACAGGTAATGACTCCAAGTTTGCCATTAATAGGTTAATCGAAGACTTCAGTTCCTCTATGTACAGGGATTCCATTTCTTTTAGTACAAATTTAGGCATAAGCTTTCTATTCTGAAAACATAAAACCAAATATTTTTTAATACGTAACACAATCTAAGGCAAAATATTAAATAATATCTTTAATCATGAGTTAACAAAATTTGTAACATACATATTTTAACAATAGGCTCCGTGCAAAGTCCAGACGATATTTGAATTCACAACACAAGTGCATGTGATGGACACACTTTTAAGTTCTTGTAGGGTAAATCCGAACGGCATCATGTTTACCGCGATCAAATACTCGAAAATATTAAACATAACTCACTGTTTTTTGTAAACCGCTTGGACAATCACAGTAGTTTTTTTCAGAATTGGTTATAAAAACTTTAAAATACATGAGGAGAGTATTAAAATTCCCATATTCCAATTGGTTTGCTTTGAAAAAATTGCTTTTTTATGAAATAGCTATAATGAGGCTTTTACTGCATATATATTTTCACTCTGTGTAAAAGTTTTTTCCTAATTGAGACAGATGGGTAGTTTAAATGTAAGAAATGATCATCATGAACTTAGAGGAATAAGCCTTACATCAAAATAAAACAAACACCAATACTAGGAATGAGTCTTATATCAAAATAAAATTCAGTTGATAATGACCATTTCATACACTTATACTAACCCTCTATCACAATTAGGAAAAAACTTTTACACAGAGTGAATATGTCTGTAATAAAAACCTCATTTCAGTTCTTTCACTAGAAAACAATTTTTTCGAAGCAAACCAACTGGAATATGGGAATTTCAATAATATTCACATCTCTTTTAAGGTTTTAATAACGAATTCTAAAAAAACACATTGTGATTGTCCAAGTAGTTTACGAGAAACGGTAGGTTATGTTTTAGGATTTTCGAGTATTTGATTGCAGTAAGCATGATGCCGCTTAGATTTTCCCTACAAGAACTTACAAAGTTTTCATAAGTCGAGCCACCATTACTGGTGCACATAGCCTATAGCAAATGACTATACACATAATTTGTATTAAATAGGTAGTTTTTGCATGACTGACTACATTTATGATTTGATTAGTTGAAAAGCGAGTGAGCAATAATGCACTATGCTCTATTTATTGATCAATGCAATTATTATGATAGGCAACTAAAAAAGAGGAAAATAAATTATCAGGCATACATAATGTGTACATAAATCTAAATAAAATTTGTTGGCATATTTTATATCAATGTTGGCACAGCTATTAAAGACTGGTAAGACATAAGGTAAGAGGAAATAAGCCTTTGTTTTATTTTTGTTTCGAGTTAACTCTACTCGAGCTAACTAACAAAGACAAGAACACTAGTGCACACCTGGCTTTTAAGGTTGTTTTTTTACCAAATAACCCGTATATGTTTACAAAAGCCGATCAGAAAAGTTTGGTTGGAAGAGAGGATCTTTGTTTTAACCTTGCAAGCCTAATGCACATTTAAAGATTTGCTTTGTTAAATAACTATACATGTTTATGTACAGAAATATGTATAAATGTATATTGTTAAAGACAATATTTGAAAATATCTTACTATATGATAGAAATATCCAGTCTATAGAGGATTTCAAATTTTCAAGTAGTATTTTTATTTAAACAAATAAAATACCTATATCTACACCCCTAAATCATAAACCAAACATCCCGTGAAAACAACAATGTTGCCCTGTAACTGAAATAATTATACTCAAAGTATATTTCAGAATATTAATCAAATATCTGTAATTGTTGCAATTGAGTATGAATAGGGTCATGTTTAGGAATCACCTGAAAATGTATATGCTAGTTTTTTTGGTAAATGGTTTTATATCACTGTCTAGGCTATATTACACTTACTTGGTCACAATAAAGCACACAATCTATTTATCTAAATTATCTTAGTATCTACTTTCAACATTGCTTGCCATTCAGTATAACGTCCACATCTTTTATTATATCCGGTAAGAATAATTTGTTATTCTATTAAATCTATTATTAACGTACTAAAATAGGTTTTAAATTCGGGTTATTACATTAGTTTAACTTTAACAAATAAATAAACAATGGTTTTTACTTTTTCCATTTCAGCCACTTTCTGCATTCTACCATCCAGTTCTCTTCGAATAGCAGCTGCCTGCTCGTCAGCAGAATCTAACTGGAAATGGAAGAAAAAATAAAACCTATTTAGAAAGCTATATTATTCCCATACATATTTGATCCACAGTTTAGTAAAAATAATTTGTCTCTACAAATAAGATTGAAAATTAGACATTTGAGGTTTCTCAACCCTGTTTGAGATAGAAACAGGAATATAATGTTAAAGATTGTCTACTGCTGTGATATTAATCATAGCTACAGGAATAATTATCATGAAAGGGAATAAGATTAAAACGTTCTATAATCAAATATGTAGCAGTGGTTGAATAAATATGTTTTGAACAAGGATAAAGAGGTTTTGGGGCTAAGTACAAGTCTAAGCTTAAAATCTCCATTCAGGACATATTTCTCAATTAAGAATAAAGCAGCTTATAAAAAGTGATCCCAACAAAGTATTGTCAAAAATTTAGTTTCCAGGGTGTTAAATATAGGCTGTCCCGAAATATAGTATGTTACTACACTCAACCCACCTGTAAGGCATTAAATAATAGTTGGTGTTCAAACTTCTTCACTCCCAAGATCTGCTGGAACATATCATAGAGTTGTTCTTTGGAAAGAATCAGCTCGCTGTTGAGGGACTGCTGCTGCATCCTAGATGGCCTTTTTGAATCCTCGTCACCTACTAGGAAAACCATTTATCACAAAAATCTGAAGAAATCTTAATCAATGTATTGTTATAACAAATATAAGTTTGCACTTCATAAGACTATTAAATTCAATCTTAATTTAATATGTTGAATATTTATTTGAATTTGTAAAATAGCTTATAACCAAGTGACGCATAATTTTCAGAAAATCATGAATGAATTTAAAATTTGAATATGCTTCTAGTACTATTTAAACTATTCAAAAGCAAATTCCTAATACTTATTCAGTAATATTTAAAAAATGGTAAATATAACATTACACATTGTTAATGTTTATTCCTATGCATTAAAAATAGTTTTGATTATCTATGACTTCTAGCCATCGCGTGCTCTAAGTCTAAGGAGTCAGTATTACCAAAGAGTGGATTGTTAAGTGATCAAAGAAATCTAGGCTCGAATCTTTACCTGGTACATTGGGGAGATTACCCACTTATGATTCGTAAATGTTTGTTTTCCATTTCATATCTATGCTATGTGATTGCACTTTGTCAAATACTTAAAAACTAACTAACATAAGAAGACAAGACAATAAGGACGAATTTCAAGCAGCAGAGCTGAAGAGGATAATAAGTAGCATTGTGGAAAAACCCTTCTCTAATGCAATTATTTAAAAACAATCCTTGAGTCTATGGTAAGGATTCAAACTCATCAACCAATCACCTAGCCTTTCCAGTACAACTAAATTATTGTTGATATAATTAAATCCTAACAAAATCTCACAAAATCTTAGGGTGGTGGCAATATAATTATATATATATTGTATTCAGATAATTTAAAATCCAGAAGATTTATCTAACCTCATATAAATTTTGAGTGACAAGTAGTATTGGAAATGGTATGATACCCTCTTCAGTGGCAACATGATCTAAGGCGCTGCTACCCTTGCAAGAGGCTGTACTGCTGAAAATGGAGAAA
The DNA here is from genome assembly GCA_901482245.1 of Timema douglasi. Taxonomy (NCBI): domain Eukaryota; kingdom Metazoa; phylum Arthropoda; class Insecta; order Phasmatodea; family Timematidae; genus Timema; species Timema douglasi. The sequence goes on along the minus strand of CABEEJ010000236.1, from coordinate 47,929 downwards.
TAATGGTTTGATCCCGTTTGGGTGTACTGAGGGTGGTTTCTCACTCTCTCTCTCCGCGCAACTACCAGTACACTTATTCTAAATTCAACCCTCCTCATCCCTAATCAATTAGGGTAATTAGTACAAAGGTGTATATAACCCAAATGGGTAGTAAGACGCGGTGCTAAAAAACTGAAATTATAAAATTACCATTCGATATTTAAAGGATAATCAACATTAATATTACTAGTACTTATGTGTTTTATGGGGAGGATTGGAGCCTTGAAGGATATACAAATGTTTTTTGGCAAGCTAAGGGGTATTATAACGAAATTGTTCTAATCTGAAAGATGTGAATATAGAAATATTAGTGTATGAAACTTTATATACTAATAAAGTGAAGTGCTTTAAATAATATTAAATCAACAATATTTAAACAGAAATGATGTTTATGTATATACATGATGATTTGTAGTTGTCTACAATAAAGTGGTGAAGTGGAATTTACACCCAAAAGAAGCTAAACGTCTCATAACACAATATTCCTGGGACCCCTTTTTATTGAGAGACTCATAGGGAAATGTAAGGCAGACTATGTTTATGTTGTGGAGTTTTTTTTATGGAACTGTGTAATGGAACATTCTATGTTCAAAGGGTATGTTCGAGGTGTCCACCGTTTCATTCACAGGACATTTGGCCCTCTTGCCTACTGTCCCTACTGTCGTGCCCGTTGGAAAATGTGCGTCAAATCCCAGATAGTATTTTAACAGACACAATTGCATTCCAAGATGTTCTCCCGTGTTGTGTCATTGGGAGTACACAATTCCCTTCGTATGGCCCCACAAACAGAAATATCAACATGTGAGATCAGGAAGTTTCGCCAGCCAAGCGACAGGCTCATTGCATACATTCCATCACCTGGAATAGTATTTGTCGAAATGATGTCTCACTGCATGGTCATAGTGTACAAGGGCTTCATCCTGAAGCAGCTACATGTTCAGCCACATTGCCAGTGGAATGTCCTCAAGTAGTTTGGGGAGAACAGTATGTAACAAGTGTAAGTAGTTTTGACTCCATAGTCGTGCAGGCATTTCATATGGTCCAAGTAGATTATCACCCACAGCTCCTGCCCAAACGTTGATGGAGAATCTATATTGCAAACTGACCTCCAGGATGACCTTTTAATTTGTGTCAGCCCAAATATGCTTGTTGCGGAGATTTACACTGCCATTTATGGTAAATATTGCTACATCCATGGTCGATAATCGTTTGAGGAATTGTGGATCTGTGACGTGATGGTGCCAGCATCCACTCACAGAATGTCCTACGGCGTTAGGAATTTGAGATCCGGGTTCAATTCCTGCACAGGTTGCAAATGAAAGGGGTACAGTAATTGGTCATGTACTGTTTGTTCTCCACACATACATCTGTGACAGGTGAGGACGTGCAGCTAATCACCGTATACATGTATTCGGTAAGCGTTTCACAGAATGCAGAACTGCCTCTTCCACTGCAATTGTCCTGTGGTGTCATGGCCTACCAGCATTGACCAGCACAAATGCAAAGCGACCGGTTTAACTCAGTCGAAGATTCAATGCCACAGATGTCGTTGAATTTGGGTATCTTTGGGCAGGAAAATGAGCAGCAGCAGGAGCAGTGGAATTCTGTTGTTCCCAACCATAAATCATAATCATAATAGGTCAGTTCCCCATTTTTGTATTGGTCCCCAATTTTATTGGTTACCTTCAATAAAGGCAATTAACTGAGTGTGACATTCCATGCCGAATGACACATGCATAATGCTATCCCACATGGTTGCAGTATCTCAAAAACGAAGTGACAAAGGCAGTATGTTGTTTTAAGACATTTAGTTTCTTTTAAGGAATAGATTACACTGCACCACTGTTGTATATTATAAAATGTATAATTTGTATATTTGACTAGAGTAGTTGATTGTATCTTATAAAATGTACATGTTGTATTTATGACTAGAGTAGTTATAAAATATTGTGAGTGATATATATACACGAGTGCAGAGAAGGAGAGGTGTGGACTTTTTGTTAATAATCAAACGTGTATTGTGTTCTTTATAAATGAATAAATAAACTAATAAAAACACAAACATAACAACCACTTTATTGTATACAATTATGTACCACCTTTTTGTACATACACACACATATACAATATAAATACATAAAGTATACTTATATACACATACATATAAATGATTATATACATCTATATATATATATATATAAACACATATAAATGTATATATATACATATAAATGTATATATATATGTATATATATATAGTTATACATATTGTATTCATGAAATAAAATAAATTTGTAGTATGCAGTTATCAAATTTACATTAAGGCCTTTCTCTCTTCAAAAGGGCCTTTCTTCACAAAAGATTCTATAAAAATTTCCTTGCAAAAGTCAGCAGTCTACTTTTGACATGAACTATTTTTTTTAAATTCTCTACACCTTAGCCTCCCAACTTAATTCATTTAACAAAATTGTACCCCTACTTAAAAGAACTGATTATTATAGAAAAACTGGTTTTCAACTAACCTTGACAAAGCAAATTTTAAAGTACCTATAGTGTCAAAAAAATGTTTTTAAGATCACCCATTAAAAACACAATTTTTCCTCATTTCAATATTTTTATTTACTCATAATATTAAAAAAAAATAGTTTGGGTTGCATAGTAATGTTTAGTAATCAATAGGACTCAGAAGATTACAATACAAAAAAAAGTTTACATTCCCATGTTTAGTAGTCAATAGGACTCCCTTTAGCCTTGTGGCATGCATGCTTTGATCCTGTCAGGCATGGAGTGGATTAGCTTCCTACATTCTTCACGCATCACTTTTTGCCATAGGCTTTGGACTGCCAGTCTCAGTTCTGCTCCATTTTTGGGATTCTGCTTTGCCAAGCTGTATGCCATGGTGTTCCATAGATTTTCAATTGGGTTGAGGTCTGAACTAAGTGGTAGCCAAGGAATCAGTTCAATGTCCTGGCTATCACACCATGTCCTTGTTGCCTTGGACCGGTGACATGGGGCATTGTCCCGCTGGTAGATGTAATGTTCCTCAAGGAGCCTATGTGCCGAAGGAATAATAGTTTCCTGCATTGTTTCACAATATGTCACTGTTCATAGCACCATTCACAACCTTAAAGTCTCCAGGCCCCTCTGAAGTAATGCAACCCCAGATCATGATTGCATTGCCACCTTATTGGACTGCAGGGGCAACACAGGCCGGCAGAAATTTTTCTGTTCTTGTCCTGTGAACGTCAAATCTTTTGTCGAGAAAATAGTTCAAAACGGCACTCATCTGAAAAAATGACTCTCTCGCAAGCTTCTTTAAGCCAATCTAAACGTTCCTTGCAAAACTGAAGTCATTTTTTGTGTTTCTCATTTAACAGAGGTTTGCGGATTGCAAAATAGGAACCTAGGCCTACTTCATTTAAATGGTTGCACACAGTTCACTCAGTTATGTTAATATTATCACAGGAATACTTCAGTTGCCTGAGAAGATATCTGCAGCTAGCATTTCTTTCTTTTTTAGAAATCTGCAGCAGCCTACGGTCTTGTCTTGTCTTGTTTTGGAGATGTTTTCCTTGGCCCACCTGCCTTAGGCCAGTTGGTGATGGTTCCAAACTCATTATATCAGCTTGTTTGTTGCACACATGCTTTAGACACTCCAACAATATAAATAATTTGTCTTTGAGACTTTCCGGCCTTCACTAAACTAAGGATTTGCCACTTAATTTGGTCTGATACTGAATTTTTCCCCAACTTGACTCACAAACACAAAATGCATACAATAACCTCAAAATGATCACATTAAAATTAGTTGATTGGAGTGAACTGATGAAACTGTTGTGTCGAACCACTTCCATAAAGATAAAAAATAACATAATGCTAGGACTAAATAAAAAGAAGTAATTTTAAATGTTGCTAATACAAATTATAAAAAGTCATAATTTTTTCTCTTGATTAAAAAAAATAGGTCACTTAAAGTCAAAGTACTAATTTGGTAAAGAGTTTTAAGGTTTTTAATACTTGAACTTCATGTCAAAGCTTTGTGGAGACCAAAAACCATAGCTCTATGTCCATCCATTTTTTAACTATATATATATTTTTTTAATGCACATTTTTTGGTTGTGCGCCTTAATATTTAAAAAAATTCTTAACTTCTGAATAGTTTGAGCTACAGTAATTTTATTATCACCAAAATCTTTCATTATTGATGTATATTATCATAATATTAAGAGAGTTAATAAAGCAAAAAGTTTAAGCTCAGTAAACAAATTAGTTAGTAGGAGAGTCGATGTTTGGCATCGGTGCTGGACGGTCGTGTTTTGTGCTAATTTGTGCTGTGATGTGGATAATGGTGTTAAGGGAGCAGTGGAATCCGGAGACGAGTGCAATGTGGATTCGGCTATGACAGATTGGGTCATTCAAGATCACCATCTAATAATCAAATTATTAAGAAAGTGAAATCTAGTGTAGGGCTTGTTGCGGTCAAACCAACGGGACAGGCGTTGACCAAAGTTCCCAAAGTAGATAAAGATAAGAAGAGTCAAATTGGGACAATTGTATCAGTCGACAGTACAGCAATAGAAATAGAGGATGTATTCAATTCTTCTACTCCAGGGCCGTACAAAATTACATTTTCCAATACATCGGAACTAAACATTCAGAATCTGCACCAAATGAAAATAGGAAAGGGTATATTTCCTAAGTATAAGAGTGTAGCTAACATTGTTCCGGCATGGAAAAACCAAATTGTTGTTGAATTGTTATGCATTAAGGAAGCAAATAGTCTTATGGCAGATAGGGAACTACATAATCTTTTGAATGTTTCAGTTGACAGGGTAGGTCATAATAAACATCGAATAAACGTTATTCATAATATTCCACTAGTTTTTCCAGAGGAATTTATTAAGGAAGAGTTAGAGAGAGAAAGTGAATCTTCAATATTGTAGGTACGACGTTTCAATAGGCGCAATCCGGATACACCTGCACGATTTGATCCCTCTGGTACAGTAGCAGTGACTTTCGTGGGAAAGAGCTACCATCTTATGTTGTCATGTGTTTCTCTAGGGTGGAGGTCAAGCCTTATGTTTATCAAGTTACGCAATGTCACAACTGTTTACGTTTTGCACATCTCACTGTCAACTGTCGTAATGGGGGGCACAGGTACGCAAAGTGTGGAGGTGGTCATCTTATAGAAGAATGTCTAAAAGTAACCCCAAAATGTGTTCATTGTGGGGGGGCTCATTTGGCGACCGACCAAACGTGTCCTGAGTGGATACGACAGCATCAAATCAAATCTACAATGGCTCATCGCAATTTGTCGTACCGGGAGGCTGGAAGCTCTATCGAAGGAACATTAAACTACATCATAAGTAAGGGGGTGGAACAGATGGTTTCTAAAATTGTATCGCTCCTAGTAACCGTGGCTTCCTCAGCGCCAGGGGAGTTAGATCTGCCAAGTTTAATAACAACAATAACAGGGAAAATCCAAAAGTCGTTAAGGGATGTGTGACGCTTTAATAGCCATAATCGTAAAACTGCTAGGATCAAAGCAAGTAGTGGTGTCCAAGGTAATCTTGTCTGAGTTAAGTAAATATACATATTATTATTTTTTGTGTTTTTATGGTTAGTTATTTAAATATTATACAATAGAATTCTAGAAGCATTAGGAACAAAAAAGCAGACCTTGAGAAATTAATTTTTTCTCGTGATATTCATATAGTAGCATTAAGTGAAACTTGGCTCAGGTACCAGGATAATTTTGTTATAAATAGATTTAAAATTTTTAGGTCTGATAGGCCTGCCTGAGCGGGAGGTGTAGCGCTGTTAATTAGGTCGGACATTCAATCTGTTGAAATAACATCAGGCAATTTTCAATATCCTTGGGAGTTTGTAGGGCTAAAAATATGTTCCGCAGGCAGGACATTTTTAGTTATATCTGTATACAACCCTACACCGGATAATTTCGATAATAATTTATGGGATCAGTTTTGTCGGAGGTCTATCATCCCTGATTATTATCTGTGCGGACATGAATGCGCACCATGTATTGTGGGGCTCCCCGTACATAGATCGTTGTGGGATAAAGATTCATGAAACTTCAGAGGTAATACCGCTTGCTATATTAAATAACGGAAAGTTTACACGACTTAACAGACCTCCATATCCTAACACGTTCCCAGATGTTACATTTGCATCCCCTAATTTTGCACCATACTTAACTTGGGATACGATCGGTGACTCCATGGGCAGTGATCATTTGACAATTATTTTGACAATAGAAGCTCAGGTCCCATATAACTATAAAACTGTTCCTTTGGATAGGTCATGCAACTACAAAAAATCAAATTGGGTTTATATTCGACAAAAGTGGAGAAAAAAGTCCAAATTTTAGCGGTGGACCGTGATCCTTTAGTACAGTACGACAACTTTGTTAACGCGCTACAGAGCTCAGCTGATGCGGCAGTACCAACCTCAAATAGTAGGGGCCATATAAGTATTAAACGATGCCCGTGGTGGACAGTCTCATGTTCTAAAGCGATCGCTCAAAGGAGGTTATCATTATATATTTTAAAACCAAATTTTAACCTGCTTAACTATGAAAACTACTGTCATACGACAGCAGTTGCTCTGTGAACTTTGCTATGTGCGAAGCGTGATTCTTGGCGGTTATATTGCGAGTCTCTTTCCCCCGATGTATCTCTAACACAGGTTTGGCATAAAATCAAATGGTTCAAGGGTATTGTTACAAACTTTGGGATCCCTACGGTTGACTTAGAGGCATGGGCAGAGTCATTTGCTTGTAGGGTTATACCGGATTCAGTTATGTGTTCCTCGTTAGAATTCTCCTATTTGGGTGTGCCAGAGCTCGATAAACGTTTTACTGGTAGTGAATTAAGGGCAGCGTTGAATCAAGTGCGACACACGGCGGTTGGCCCAGACAATGTGTCCTATGGTATGTTGACAAAATTGTAGTCTGTTTCTCAACGTGCGCTGCTAGAGATATTCAACTCTCTGTGGGAGGAAAGGGTAATACCAACGGCATGGAAAAATTCCTTTCAGATTCCTATTCTAAAACCGGGTAAAAGCGTGGAGTTAACAAGCTCTTATCGGCCTATTGCTCTCTCGTTCTGTTTTGGTAAAATCATGGAACACTTAGTTAAAGCCCGTTTAGAACGCTTTCTGGAAATGAATGAACTCCTTAACCCTATGCAATTTAGGTTTAGAAAGGGACGTTCCACGCTTAATAGCCTCTCTATATTAGTTTTTTATATTCAAATTGCTCTATCACAAAACTCATATGTATCAGCTTTTTCCCTCGATATACAGGGTGTGTACGATAATGTCGAGCATTCTGTGTTATTTGATCAACTTTCTCGCCTGGGCTGCTCTAGCAAAATGTGTTACTGGCTAAGCTATCTATTTCAGAATAGATCGTACACTGTAAAGATAGGACAAGTTATATCATCTCCTAGAATTCAACGAAGGGGCCTACCACAGGGATCAGTTCTTAGCCCTCTGTTATATGCAGTCTATTCGAACGATATTGATAACTCTTTTCCGGTTGGTATAACGACTCTACAGTATGCGGATGACGTGGTAATATACGTTCGGTCTTGTAACTTGTCAGAAGGGCTGGATAAGTTACAATCAGTGTTTCCTTTGCTTTCAAATTTGTTGTCAGCTCACCTTTTGACTCTAAATGTCTCTAAATGTTTTGCGGTAATCTTCACCCGACACAGAGTGCAAGATAATTCAATTAGGCTAGTTTATGAAGGCTGTCAAGTTCAGGTACAGCCAACGGTGCGATTTTTAGGCATGACACTAGACATGAAGGGATCTTGGCTCCCCCATGTTTTGGAACTATCTGGAATACGTTACAGGTTTATAAATACTATGAAATCAGTGACGGGTGCCTCGTGGGGTTCCCACCCATATACAATGTTACAAATATACCGTGGGATTATACGGTCTCGATTGGAGTATTGTTGTTTTTTATATATCACACTGCATCACGATCCACACTAGCAAAGCTGGATAGGATCCAATATGTGGCTTTAAGACTGTGCCTGGGCACTTGTCGTACTTCACCAACCAATGCACTCCTTACTGAATCAGGAGAATTACCTTTATTTCTTAGGCGCCGTCTGTTGGCGGACAAGTTTTTTTATTAAAGATTGTTCAACTTCTAGTTATCTGTGACGCAGACTTTGGATCCTTAAAAATTATGTTGAAACAAAACAATATTGGGTAAACAAAACATGTCCTTCTCTGGTGGATAGTTTTTTGGGTTTTAATGAACTTCGTAAATATATTTTTACCCTTCCGTATTCGGTACAGGGTATCACTGGGGGGCATGATGCCCTCTGGGGTGTACCAGTGGTGTTATCTATTCCTGATTCAGGAGTAAAAAGAGTCACCCATCCGATCGAACAGAAGTTAAACACAGTAAGGTATATTAAATAAAGATGGAATAGACACAGACTTATATTTACAGATGGCGCTAGTAGGGGAGGGGAGCCAGACCTAGTGGGTGCGGCCTTCTACGACAATAGTATTAATTATGGTCTGTCATATAGATTACAATCCGATGCATCAATATTTACAGCGGAATTATTTGCTATCCTACAAGCATTGAAATATATCTTATTTTTACGACCGCAGCTTATAGTGCTAATATGCGACTCCCGTAGTGCTTTGGAGTCTATAAGTGGCTTGTCAATTCCCCATCACACCCATTGATAATTCAAATACTCAAAAAGTGCGCCTCTCTACGAGCTAGGGGCTATGAATTGGGGTACCAATGGATTCCTAGTCACGTGGGTATAATGGGTAATGAGAGAGTAGATAGTTTGGCATCTAGTGCAAATTTATTTTCTATTGTACAGCAAATTCCACTACCTTATAGCGACTGTATATCAAGGGTGAAACAAAGAAGTCGGGTTAAATGGAGAGAATGGTGCGAGACCACATGCCAGCAGAAAGCAAAATGATATCATGTGGTTTGTGGTACAAAATTAGTTGGTTTTCAGGAGTTAAGGGCACTCTTAAGTTTATTTGTACCATAATCCGCCTCCGGCTTGGACACGCCTACACGAAAGACCGACTTTATTTGATGCGTAAAGTGCCTTCCTCACATTGTGGGGTTTGCCACGTTCCGGAAACATTAAAACATATATTTATGACATGTCCTGTACATCAGTTGACTCGGGTAAATTACATTCTTAATCATATGACAAACTTTTCTTTAGTTAATGTATTATGCTCAGACAACATTACTTTGTACAAGAGGCTGTACAATTTCCTGCTAAATATAAATATGTCGGTGTAGAGATGAACAAAATATTTTCCCGGTAGTTTTGCAGACGAAATTTGTTGTGAGATAGGGCTAGGTTAGTTGGGTCAGAACCAGAGTGATCTAATAAGAAAATCAAGAAAGTGGAATCGGGACTAAATCAAATACAAGTGCTCCTGGCTTATTGAAGACAATATCTTCAGTGCCATTGAAGAAAGAAGAAAAAAACTAGTTAGTATTTTTAGTATTGTAAGGGTGGTCTTAAATTTTTTTCCTGATACTGTATTTTATAAAAATGGTAGTATTTATCTATGATAGCTATAACACAAATTAAACTCACCATGCTGCTGCCTCATTTTGCTAGACCACTTGGATAAAGTCTGATAATTTACCTCCTCTCCAGATACCTTCATGTATTTCCTAAACCTATATATGGAGATGTTTTTGAATCTTTGTTCCTCATTGGTCCTTCCTAACCTACATGAGCACTTAGTGTTTTGTAGACATTATAATGTATTTTCATTCGGTATATATAATGGTAATTTGGTATTCTCGGGCACACTCGGTTCTGCATGCCAAAGGGGTTGCACTGTGCTCTATTATACCTATTACTAAATTTTAAATTTCTATTTCAGACTTAAAATAGCTTATATTTATTTCATTTTTCCTTTTCACAGTTCGCCTTGGGTTCAAAATTATTACCCTACTTGTCTTTTTAGATGCATTGGATTACTGTTGTTTGATAAATTTAAATAAAAAATCTAACTCATATTATTTTGAATTGTTCTATAATATTGAACGCTGGTACTTTTAAGAATGATTCTAACTCTTTATTTTGAAGATGTATTGTTTAAATGTCAACTTAACTAAGTCCTTGGGGATGTATTTAATTGTGCAATCACTTACGTTGCACTATAAAAAATATTTACATGAAGGTAAATTAATCATTAATCATCAATATTACCAGTTTAATAGATTTACTATTTTGCATTTCGTCTAGTCTTTGAAATTGTTTTATGCCCTGTGTTGCAATGTTGAAATCAATATCAATCACTGACTGTATTTAGGGGACTTCGTCACAATGTGTTGTATATTATAACATGTTAAGGCCCCGCCTACCCTCTCTGGCGGTGTGTTGAGCTTTCAGCTCTCAAAATAGATGGCGTTGCTAACGTTATACAAACTGATGGATTCCAGCCATCAGGTTGGCAGAATAACTGGTTTGTTTAAACAATTGGGAGGCTGGGACCAGTAATCAGCAGAGGCCGCAAGCAAACTTTTCCTAGAACTGAAGAGATCAGAAGTGTAGTGCAGGACAGTAAAGTGTGTAGGCGACCAAGTTGGACTAAAGGTGGGGAGATAAAACTTCAAGATACAATCATACTCTTGAGCAGAAAAATTAGCTTATCCATCCCAGCCAGCTAGACGCTTCTGTCTGGGGGTTCAAATCCCTGCTGAGGGTATTTTGGGGAGATCTTATTCAATCGTTTCCTTCTACTCTCCCACACAAATGCGGGCACATTTTCTTCGTTAATTTTGCCTGTTTAGGTATGAGCTAATTACACCAGTGGGTTAGGTATGAATATGTTTCAATTTAGAGGAAGTGTACCCGCATTCGCGTGGAGAGAGTGGGAAAATATTAAGAAATATCACCCGATCATGATTGAGCCACGACCTCCCAGTCATCGGCAGACTAGTCTATTGCGAGAGTGACGCCTTAGACCATGTGGCCACCAAAGTGGGATATTACCCAACCTTATATCTAAAAATAACTAAACGATTAAAATAACATGACTTATCAAATCTTTAAAAAAGTGAGGTGGGAGGGAGCTTACGTGAGGGAGGGAGGATCTAAAATCATGTAACAAAGCCTTACGTAATTTAAGGATGTCTCCCTTGCAATAACAACTATGGGCCATAGATACAAGGCCTAGCAGCCAGGTCATGTTATTGAGCAGAATAGAAACGAACTCAGGTCATTGCTTTATAAATCACCTTTTTAAAAAAGTATTGAACTATTTTTTTCAAATAAATATCTGGTGAGGGTAGGGATAAATAATATATACATATTTATCAGAGAAAAAATTATTTAAGTTAAAATTAAAGATAACTTATTTTTGAAGATTTTGTCGTATCATTTTTTTTGAGTTTATAAGTAAGCAGGTAAAATAAAAATAACTAAAATTTAATGTGCTAAATTTGGCTACGGTGCTTTGATTAATTTTTAAACTTTAAAGGCTAAAGAGGCAATAAAATATTTTAAAGGCAGTTTCATTTCGAAGACTATAACAATTTTGACTATAAATATATCTGTTATTTTTATTACTGACTAGCAATCCCACACGTCGTTGCCCGTGACCCATTGTGGTATTGTGTTAGAAATAGCCTAATTAAAAAGCTAGTTAAAAATCCTGCTTTGAGGTGCATTCGGACCCCCTCACGTACACCAGACACAAACACACAAACACTTCCTTTTCTACACTAATATTATAAAGAGGAAAGATTTGATTTATGTTTTTTTGTTTGTAATGAAGAATAAATTAAATTTTCAAAATAAAATATAGCCTGTGTTACTCGCTGATAATGTAGCTTTATATTGGTGAAAGAATTTTTTAAATCGGTCCAGTAGTTTTTGAGTTTATCCATTACAAACAAAAAATAAAATCTTTCCTCTTTATAATATTAGTATAAATATCACGTCATACTACCTGTTCATGTTATACGCATATACGATAATCTAATTTGGTAGTAATGAGGAAGAAAGCATTTGAGAGGTTATCTACCAGCATTTTTATTTTGGGAGATGGGGAAACAATTTAGGAAAAACTACCCTCAATAGACCCGACCAGGATTTGAACCCCAAGTGCTCCACTATCAGCAAGCCAATTTAACACTGGAGTGGCACCTTAGACCACTCAGCCACTGAAGTGGGTATCTGTTATTTAATACGGTGTTTACAGTTTTCAAACATCTATAGGATCTACACAATTTTCCAGAAATAAATGGGAATAATTTTTTATCCTATAGGTAGATTTTAACTTGAGTAATATCTCCATGGGGTCAACCTGCAAGCAGGCTATACCAATCGAGAGGCTGCCATAGGTTGGTGAAGATAGTGCCAACATTTTCGGGGTGAGGGTGTCATGTGATCAGCACAACGAACTCTCCAGCCTTCTATCTCAGTTTTCTAGACTGAAGCGCTACTTATTCATTCAAGTAACTCCTCATTTGTCTTCACGAGGTTGATTTTGGTTCCGTTTCAGACCCACTGCTTCGCAGACAGACTTGGAAGCACTGGGGATCGAACCCGGGACTTCGAGACCTGAAGTCAGTAAATCTGACCACTATATCACAGAGGCTGTTGGGTATCAACTACTTACTTACTTACTTTGATGCATTCGGAACACAAAAGTTCATTAACTTTAATGATTTTAAATATATTTTACTTATCATCAACTCCATGTCGTAGCACTATGACTGCGCTATGACTGAGCAATGATTGCGTAAATTAATCAGTTTTGGTAACTTTGCTAGTTCGATTCCCTGTTGGTTGAAATTACTTAGTACTAGTGTGATACGAACTCGTCCAAGGCACAAGAGATTTTGAACATACTATAAGTGCGTTACAGAGTGTTAGTAACATTTACTTTCAGCTAAAAGTTTTTTTAGAAAAAGTACTTGAAACATCAGAATATCTGCTACATTGTTATATAGAAATATTTATTTGTATCTTAATTTTGATATTATTTTTACAATAAATAAAATAGTATCGCTACTCATCCATTGTACTTAAATTAGTAAATACAGATAGCCTAAACGCCAGTAATATGATACCCATAATCAAAACTTGCCCTTTATGACAAGCAGTTAAATAATCAATTATATCTTTGAGTTTCTTTGTGCGACCTTTCTTCCATTGACCTATGCTTCACAAGGATATAAAATAATATTCTGTAAATACTTTTCCACCTCAAAATTTATACAATCCATTGGATCTTGTTCGAAAGTGAAAAAAAGTCACATTTTATTAATTATATAAAAATAATTATCGTTTGTACTTATTGTTCGGGATTCGATACATGTCTTCTGAAAATAGCGCACAAACTGCGAGAATGCAACAAATTCAAATTTAAAGTAATCACATTTAACAAGCTAATAAAATAAAATTAACATATTCACACTTTGAGTACAAAAAACTTCGTTAATTAATTTTTTGAAAAATAACTTATTCCAAAGTCAAATCCTAGACCGTAAAATAAATATAGTAGATAAAAACATAATGAGAACGTCTCCAAATTACATTTAGACAAAATTTTATTTAACATAACTATGTTTGATATGAGCAGGAATGTTTATTTTTATTTATTATAATAGTGGATTAAAAATTCAATGTACAGTAGTTTTCATATACTCTGAATATTAAAACTTATTATTAAAACGTGTAGTGCTCAAGAATGAGAAAATGCATGAAAGAATGTAAGATAAGAATGAAGAATTTTATATGTTTTACTGCCTCAGGTAAATAAGGGCTAATGTCACAAAACATTGTGTATGGAGAAGCACGTGGTTTTTTATTTGAAAATAATATATCATTAGAGTAATACTCTCATTGAAGTAATTAGGGACCAGCTATATTTATTTCACACAGCAGTTAAGACTTTGTGAGTATTTTAGTTACTGAATATATTAAGATGTTTATATTTAACTACGCAAATTTTCATAATTGGATATTGGCCCTTCTTATCCCAATGCACATGGTATTAATGTTTCTTTGACTCAAGAAGGTCACAGAGATTAACTTAACCCTCCATTGTGCCCGAATTCCAATACAGCAGATTAGCCAAAGCTTGCAAAATGATACTTTACTTCATTCACGGTAGGAGTTTACCTCTGAAAGGTCCTTTTTTCCTACCAATATCCTACTATGTAATAGATTTCTGGTAGGGAAAAAGGCCTTTCAGAGGTAAACTCCTACCGTGAACGAACTTTAGCTTGTAAATGGGTAATGATCATATTAATGGAATTTATTATCAACTAAGATAACTATTTGTGGAAGGAAAGGTTGTATTTAAAACTATGTATTCTTACTAAAGTGTTGACTTGCGATGTCGTTAGAGCTCAATATCGTCGTGATTATTGAAGCCAACCCAAATTTAAAAATACGTTTAAAAAGAAAAATAAATTATTCATTAAATAATATGTTATAAACAAACACTCTAGCTTAATTGTACAAAGAAAATAAATCTATTAATAAATTTTTTTCCCCATTTAAAATGCATTGAAATTGAAAAATTTTAATGAAAATATTTCAATAACTATTTTTAGCATGGTTTGAAAATTCCATAAGAATAATGAAAGATGCCCAGCTATGTTACTAAAATAAATAAAAAACAATTGAATTATTAGATATTTTTTAAACTTTTTTTTTTGTTTATGTTTATAACCGTGCATGTCTGGGTAGGCTCAGCCTTAAAACATATAAAAATGATATATATGACTAGAGTAGTGGAGTCACATGACTAGAGCAGTTATGAAATATTGTGAGCGATATATATATATATATATATATATGAGTGCAGAGAAGGAAAAGGGTTGGCTTTTTTTAATAATCAAGTGTGTATTGTGTACCTTATATACAAATAAATAAAATAATAAAACTCAAACATAACACAAAATATGTTCGCCAAAATCTTTTTATGGCTTTTCCTTGTAACTATTATGTATTAAATGAAATCTTATTGTTCCTATGAATAAATGTTTTCTGTCTCTTACTATGGCATAAAATATTAATAAAACTTTATGCATCTCTACATAACCATTTTTATTTTTATTTTATTCCAAAGGACTTTTGTAATTAAGTTTTTTCAGTGTGGTATGTAAAGTTAAGTTAAAACTAGAAACAGTTTGAATCCAATGGCTTTCATATTGCATATATATTGCTTAGTCATTGTCCAAAATAGTTAATATATTTATCTAGTTATATCTGGATCACTTAAGTTATACAAATACAGAAATTGGTATTTAACTTATTTTATTTTCTCATTTGGCTAGAAAATATTGAAGCATCAAGTCATGTTCACATATTAGTTTTCTACATACCTTTAAATATGCAGTCAAATTTAGCCATCCAGGAAGTGAGAACAGTTTCTTTGCTGAGTCCGTCAATTTCTGGCAATGATCTGTGAAAAAAATTATCTTGATATTGTACAATATTTCTTGTATTTCTACTTTCCGACACATTGAATATGGAACAAAAATTCCTAGTGAAATAATTACTTGATAATTCATAATGAAGAAGCCTGGGAGCGAAACAGTTTTATTTTTTAATGCCTAAAGGCTAATTTAAAAGCAGCGGGTCCCGTTGCCCTATTATTTGATAAGGCAAAGTAAATAATGATTTAATCATCAAGATTGATAATACCAATGATATTGTAAATACTGCATCCAACATTAGGTAGTAATACTATTACAACTAATGATAAATTATTATTAATTCAAGGTGTAGTTAACTTTCAAAACAAAAAATTAACCCCACATATAATCCAGAGGAAGGGTAGATTCCGATCCCATTAAGTGCAGAAATCTTGAAACATTGAGAATATGTACAATGAAATGCAAAAAAATGCAAAATCAGATCGCAGCCGCCGGTGCCGCCATCTTGGAAACATGGAGCCCAAAATAGGTTTTTTCACACTATCTCGCCTCGGATGCCTCATACAGCAACAATAGTTACTATATAATTAAAAAGGCTTTAAATTTTCAACAAAATATGTCATACACAGTTTTCCTAAAATGAATATTTTTGGCGTAGCAGCTAAGTGAAGTCAAGCATTATTTAAAAATTCTCATTTTCACAATTCACTGCAAGTTTTATGGACGAGTATTTTTGTGTTTGGAGACAGCATTTAATTTTCTATTTAAAAAGCCTTCAATTAGTAGAATTAAGCTAGATAGCTGTATGTAGAATACTCATTTCCACACCACCATAAGGTAGAATATATGGCACTGCCATCATCTTTCAAAAAATTGTTTGTTGGTGGATAATGTGTCATGTCGTAGACCTGACTTCAAATATCTTCCAATACTATCATCGTAGCTGCTTTAATAACTCGTAGTCTTTCTCCTTTTGTTCAGAATTCTTTTTTTCATACCAAGTATCCGAGATAACCTTGAATCCAGTGCTACGAAAGCAAATAATCTTCTAGGAAAGAATATATTTCTTCCAACGCTTGGTCGACATTCGTGGCTGGTGGACGATGACTTTCGCAGTCAGTTTTTGGACAATGAGAAAGTTTTTTCATGCATGACATGTGATACCTAGCTTCAACAGCGACTAAATCTGGTGTCAATTTTACGTGTTTAGTGATTTTGCGACTCCTTTCATCATTCCTAGCTCAAATTGATTTTTAAACTGTCTTTCACAGTCAAGCTGCGAACCTCATAAATGATATCGCGAGTGCTTAAGATGGTCTTTTGTTTCTGTGACTTTCTCGGAACACAAAAAATAATTATGTTTAAAATCAAAAGCAACTCCACCTGATCTTAAAGATGGTGCTAGGTAGTCGGTTTCACTTTTCTTTTTTAACGAAGCACCTATGAATTTCTCATTGCAGTGCCGCTTACGACACGAGTCGTGCACTCTCACAGAAGTCTTTTTTATGAAGAAAGTCTATATTCCCATCATTCCTTTTCAAACTCAATCGTTTGAATATTTCGATGCCTTTCTCCTTCCCCTCAACTGTGGCACTGTCCAAAATATTTGTATCGCAAATAAAGCATTTCTGCTGCTGAACCATTTTAGTTCGAGACGCAGACAGGTAAACTACCGCTGTGCGATCATTTCTAAGACAATAATACAGTCGATTAAAGTTAATTAAATAATTTCCATTAAAGCTACTAAAACAGAGATTAAAATGAAATCACGATTCTAAAACTAGATTGATACTAAGCCTACCCTTGAATGCTGCCGAGAGAAGAGCTCCTCTCAAACAATTGTAGTGTGTTTAATTAAAATTATCATNAAAAAAAAAAAAATGAATACATAAAGATTACTGAACTATCATTTCTCACGGTTTCAAATAAATATCCCTAGATATTTATCTGTACTATAGAACCCTAGACAGAGAAACAAGTTCCCCGAGTTGGCGAGATACGTAACAAAGACCACGGGTACAGGAGAAAGCAAACCAACCCATGCAGTAAGTCGCAGGTGCCCTCGAGGGAGGCTAATTCTAAGAAATTGGCAGCCATGTGAAAACAAATAGGGGTAAGTGAGGGAGGGAAATAACCAATTAGCGGAAACTACCAACAAGTTGTGTTCTATGTTATAACGGCAAATAAGAGATATTCTACAGCGGAGTTTATGCATTCCATTTAATATATTTCAACAATGCTCGACTTTGCTCGGCTGCTGCGCCAAAATTATTCATTTTAGAAAAGAATGTACCCGACATTATTTGTATAAAATTTAATGCTTTTTTAATTTGATAAGAACCTTTTTTGCCGTATCACATACCCAAAGTGAGATATTTGGACACCATTTTTCCAAGCTGGCGGCGCCGACGGCTGCGATTGGATTTCACATTTTTTCTTATTTGTTCAAGGTATTAAAATCTACAAATTCCCAAAGTTTCAAAACTTCTGCACTTAATGGGTTAAACCCCCTTTTTCACGCCCTGTCAGCTGTACTAATAGGACCAACTAAAAACATAGAACAATTAATTATCTAACACTGAAAACATAGATCTGTCTTCATTGCCAAATACTAAGTTTCTTCAATATTTGATCATGATAAAACCAGGATCCTATCGACCTGTCGCCATGGATGGGTCAAGTAAGATAAATGTTGTTGTACCTTATCCAAGATAATCAGTACTAATTTGGTATTAGTTTAATGCAGAGGTTTTTATTTTTAAAATTTCAGGTGTACACTTTATTGTTAGAACAAACTATCTGAGACTTGAATTATTAGGAAAGTTAGTTTTAAGAAAATATACTAATATTCACCTCGATGTAGATCCTACTCTTTGGAATTCATAATACAACTGTGACAGGTTGGGATTAAAGCCACGCCTAAAAAGGTCAAGGTCAGGCTAACTATATCTGCGACCAGCCATGACGGTGTATATTCTATCATAACAATATTAAGGAGCTCACCACTGAATCTCTTGTTCATAAAATATATTTTTTCAAAGGACGCTGACTATTTTGATAATTTAGCTGTCATTCGATGCAGTCGATAGATTTGTAAAATAGTATTTCATTAAAGAAAATATATAGAAATGTAGTTCCATTCATAGGAATGCTGACCTAACTTGTTATATTAGAAAATGTATTAAAAGTTAGCTAAAGTAATACATTAACATTATATTCGGCAGTTTCCAAATGTGTCAAAATGTACATATTAAAGTTAAAGGTTTAATAAAGAATATATAAAGAATTATTCAACGTTTACAATGTTAGGAAAGTGATACAAATACATAATATAGCTCAACTAGGAAACCTAAATTTGATTGTTTATTAATAAAAATTCTAGTGAAAGTAAAGATATAATTAATTGAATATATACTATATACGATGATCAGCATTCTGCCCTATCAAGAAAAGGGGGAGGGGCTGTGTTATCCCTTCCCCTTCACATCTCAAAATCCCCAACTCCTTTATCTGCTTGTATTTTGGTTTCAATTACCCCAATTGTAGCTCTGTGGAATGGAAGTCACTTCTATGTAGAGGTAGCCAAGCTGACACCTAAAGAAAGTTAGATTATACTCTATCCCCCTTCAATACAAAGGAAATTGTCATGCAATTGTTTTATAGTGATTTGGTTTTACCAAATTAAACTCTTTCACTGATTTTGATTACAAACCTCACTCGCTTCTCGATGTTATTCCTGAAAACTTCTCGGAAGTCATGCTGTGAACAGGCGCCCGACTGAACAATCTTCATCACTCGCTCTGACCGGAGGAATACTTCATAATAACTCTGGACTGCATTTTGAAAAGCTTCATCTGCCATAATTTGGGTGTCACCTTTCAGAAAACTCTGTTTGAGAGAACAAAATACTACGATAAACTGTGATCATTTGTCACTTTTTTTAGCTATAAATATGGTTTAAACCCATTTTCGTACATATATATTTTTTTTAAATAGACCAAATAGGGGCACTTTTGATTTATCATGCAAGTGTTAGCCCTTATAAAGACTCACAGACCAAATTGTTAAGAAAAATACACTATACCCATTTGGGTATCAAATGCCTTTCTCATATTATGAAGCGTTTTATTCAAGATGTTGTAAAATTAAATTTTTTAGTTATACTATCAATTAAATGAAACACCCCATAAATTTCCACTCTGAAGTTTCACCAATTTTTAGGGTGTGTGAAGCTTTGAAACGTCAAAGTCAAAGCCGAATGTCAAATATCCTTCCCTTTTACTTTGACAACCAAAATAACCTACGCATTTTCGAAATATTTCTAAGGAAGAAGAAAAGTTCAACTTACTATCAACAGATTTGAAATACCTTGTTGAATACAGCCATCAGAATATTTTATCTCTATTAGAACAGCTACTAAACAGTATTTTAACACTGACTAGTGATTAAATTACATACATAATCTAAGCATGGATTAATTCAGATATATCAGGTTAAAATAATATAGAGAGCTGTATTTATTTCTCTAAAACGATATCTTTACATATTTACCTAAATGTGCTTAATAGATGGTTTAAACATTTAAAGTAGTGTTATGTGAGTAGATATCGGCGCGTATGTTTCAAGCCTCCAGGTAATATAAATATGTTTAATTTTCATCATGTGTCTTATGACCAATTTTTTTCCAATGTTTCGACCTTGAACAAGGTCTTAATGGGTTTTCCTCTTAGGCAACATCAACGTGTTAACTGTTTTGTTGTGCCACCTTAACTTATTTAGGTTTTACCACTGCGTCGACCTTGAACGAAGTCCTAATGGGTCTACCCCCTGAGTCACAGGACGAGACCTCGTGCATGGCCTTGAACGAGATTCACTCCAAGTGTCTTATGAAAGAGTGGCATCATTCTTTCACTCCCGACCTGATATCACAACAAACACTTGAAATCTCTGCGATAGTTCATTTAACATTACACTCATTCTGTGAATAACACATGGTTTCCTCCACGTCAGTAAGAAAAGTCACCACTGTTTTATATTAAACTTTCGATTCTATATCTGCACTCGAAATGTGACCAAAAATGGCCCAAAATGCAGCTGCGTGGTAAGAGATTTATCGCAAACTGTAATACATTTCGGGTAGATGAGTAAGGTAAAAACAAATGTTCAATAAAAATTACCACACTAGATATTTGAACAAGAAGGGCTTAAGGGACAACTGTGCAGTAGATGTTTTAACCCAAGCCGCTGTCATCACAGTCTTTCCTTCACTCACAGCTATCTATGATCCACCAACCATGAAACAAGGCCATAGTGAATCAAATATTCATGATGGACATGACGAGCTAGACCATAATATTTGTAAATAATATTATATTGCTGTGTTAAACATGACACGGGCATCACCATTTTTACCCAAATCAATTATTAAACTTGTGTTTTAGTTGAGCTCGAGAGGGAAAGTCATGCAGACCGATCCAACCCCTCATTTGTAGCTACACTTGCTCCAGAAGCAGGAAGTCATGGAGACAGTGTCCAACCGTTTTGAACCAAGATAGGACCTTCTACGGTGACTAGCCCATTTACGGCACACCAACATACCCCTCTCATACCAGTTACTAGTGGCCCAGTTGATCAGGTAAGTGAAAGTTTACCCACAGGCGTCTTCGTATCGTCGAGGAGAAAGTAAAGCAACCACTGCTCTCTTTTTACGCGAGCCTTGAATTGGTCATAAAAATATGAGTTCCAGAGAACGATCATGACGCTCAGAACTGAATGAAGTAGCAAATCGATTATTTTATCAGCCATCTCCAAGATCGCGGAATCATTGCTGAGGATCACTTTGAGATGATATTAGACAGCATGGACTCGAATTTAAGGCTTGTGTATGTATCATTCAGAAATATGGATCAACTTGACACACGTTCTGTGCTGGATATTGCAGAATCAGTGTTACAAAGTAATACTACATTCCGGTCCTCTTACCCACTGTCGGTCAAATTGCACCATTTGAAATAGCCACGCTGGAGTGCACGTTATTGAGATAAACTCTCCCCTGAAACCTAATACTCCGGAAAAAAAATCAGGAAAACATAAATATTCAAAATGGCGGCAAAACACTTTGACTTTCCCGTGCATTGGTCATCGCTAAGGCTGTGTGTGACGTTAAAAGAGAACCAGGATGCATGGACATGAACACCTTCAAGGAGTTAAACAATATGTCGATCCATTCAAACTCATAGAAGTGCAGGAATTATGTTTCCTGTGTGAATATGTTTTAGGGGTGATGAACTCATCAAACCGACCTCAATTCAAACACAATTCAATAAGTAAATAAACATGGTGTTCCATGAACATCAGGGAAGGTAAGTCCTCTACGAGTGGCCAAAACCACCCAAACATTATTTTAAGGAATAACTTGTATTATTTTAATGAAGATAGTCAAAACCATTTTGATGTTGTCACTTCCCTGTCTATAATGCTTATAATTTGTATGCAAGTAATGCATGCCGTTCAACACAAATAGCGCGCGCAAATGCGACTCTGCCTAAAAATGTGCCACTCTAAATCGGTCTACAACAGAGATAGATCTTTCCCTGAAAGGACTGCGGAGGGTGGTTCGTTAACCAGATGTGTTACGTTTACTATAAACGTCCAGATTTTTCCAGAGTTAACATTTGATCTGCTTCGTTAAAATTGTCTGCAAGGTAAAACCTACATTTTTTTAAGCGTTCTGAATATTTACACCTTTATTACGAGACCTTTTGCAGAGTATGGGAGAAATATTTTCCTTATGGTCATTTATTCTAGAAAAAGCAAGTCCCGTGTAAGCCGACCTTGAAGAATAGTGATTTATTCTTTGTGTTTTATGATTTTGAATAGTCAACTGTTTCTTTTTCTAGCGGTGACCAACACGTACTTTCATGAACCTAATCTTTTTGTTGTGCAACCATGTTGCAAGACATATCGTCATGTTGGTGGAAATTGCCATCATTACACTAATTGTGGGCTACGATAGGAGTAATATATTCAAAGGTGATGTCAAATTTAAAAAAAATAATTATAGTAGGTAAGATAAACTGAATTTAAGGAAGTCATCCTCAGAACCCATTGCACCAAGGCCTATGACGACTAATTTATTCTAAAACATATGCTTGAGGTAAGGAAATTGACTATATTTGATCTTGAACGTTTGGAATGCCATGTATATGAGTTACGGCCCACTTCACATTCTGCGATGACCATCTAAGTATAGAGTCCTGTCCTAATATTGACGTCAGGAGAAGAGGGCTTCTCAAATACAGCACTCTCACGAAATTTATCCCAGTTAGCACTTTTAAGCACCCATTGGGCACCCGTGCTATACTGGAAGTATCTTGAAGTGGTGAGAGCAGAATGGGAATATTATCGCTGCCACAGAGGTCCCGGTGATCCCCCCCAAAGGAAGTGAGCAGCAATGTTGGGGCTATAAAATTTAAGTCGATGGCAAAGGATACACCGTAAAAGGTGGAGAAGTAGGTCTATGTCCCGGTGTTTAGTAACAGGTCATCGGAGGCCAGAATATTCTCTAACATTCTTTAGACCCCCACACCAGATTAAAGGTGTTAAAATCCCACAAGATGGTATAGGGGTGGGAAGTTGACACAGGAGAACCTATAGGCTTCTGTTGGTAACACTTTCCACTAGTAGGATATATATGCAGCATACTGTCATCTCCATAGAAAGGGAGATACGGACAGCAATTACTTGGAGATCATAAACAATATATATATATATACGATCTACAAAAATCAAAAAATGAAAATTTAGAAATGGGTCACTGGGAATTCGGTGGTATTGGGAGGTTTAATTTATATAAAAAGCCTATTAGGGAAGGTAGATGATTGAAATTTGGCAAGCAGGTACAACTCCAAATAATCAAACCTATATTAAAATTTGAAAATTCAAAGTTTGATTGGATGGAATAGGGAAGGAGGGGTTAAAAGCTTACAAAACTAATATAAAACTTATAAGGTGAATATAAAATCTAAACTCAGCAGAAAACTTGGCAGGATGGTAACCAGAAAAATCTAAAGCTTGGAGATTTAAAACCTTAACATTGTGAGTTTGGGGATATTAAGAGGTCTAAAGATAGAAAAAACCTTCTAAGGAAAGTGGATAGTTGAAATTTGGCATGCAGGTAAATTATCAAATAGGTCTTAAAATGAGAGATTTCAAAGTTGTAGTTGGTGAAATAGAGGAGGAGGTTCAAACTTTCAAGACTAACAGAAAAAAACAAATTAGTGGGCGGTATAACACTTAAACATGGCAGGAAGGTAAAGGAGCTACCCCAGATAACTAAAAAACTCTGACAAATTACTAATTCAAATTGAGATTCCGAAAAGACGGAGGGGAATATTATTATCATATTATAATATTATCTTATCTGGAAATTTGGCGGTATTTTTGTGTCTAAATATGAAAAAAGCCTTCTAGGAAAGGAATATAATTGAAATTTGTCAGGCAGGTTAACAGTCAAAAAGTTCTTAAAATATGAGATTTCACGGTTATAGTTTGGAAAAATGGGAAAGGGGGGAGGTAAATCTTTAAAAACTGACAGGAAAAACAAGTTAAATAGGTGGTAAAAAATTTAAATTTGGCAGGAAGGTTAATCGGCTACTCCAAATATAAAAAGGTCTCATCATTTAAAATTTTAAAATGGGACTCTGGATAATATTAATAAAATGAAGAGTAGAGTTTGTCTGTCATGAAAGTTACGAGAGGTCTACCTCATCCAGAGCTCTGAAATTCACGAACATGTGCACCTTGAAGACGGAATTTTATAATTATGACTATAGTTACCCTTTCCCTTTTAATTTATTTTACACTTTTTAATATTTTTACTTACTTTTTTTTACCTTTATAAAATATTGATTCGATTTATACTTTTTTACTTCGATTAAACTTTATGCACTTTTAACAACGTCTACACCTTTTTAACCTTTTTACCCTTCTTATCTTTAAATATATCTCTGAGTCTTAGCCAGGTAATTAATGTAAGAAGATGTAAAAGTAAAGGCAAAAAGACCAAAATTAGTAAAAAGTGTAAAAGTAAGTCTAATCAAATAGGGCAATAAGACCAAAATGTCAAAAATTGAAATAATGTCTGAAAATTACCAAAATATCAAAAAGGGCACAATAAAGCAAAAATGGTAAAAAGGAAAAAATTAAAATAAGCAAAAAGTAAATCTAATAAAAATAGAAAAGATATAAAGGTTAAAATGGGCAAATGGTAGTGGTAAACCATTTAAAAGCGACAAAAGTGCCAAAGTATGTTAAAAAGGGCAAACAAGGTAAATGTATAAAAAGGGTAAAAGTGATTTAAAAAAAAGGAAAATAGGGTGAAAGGGTAAGATGTTAAAAAAAAAGTATATGGGCAAAATGGGTAAAATGGGTGTGAAGGACAAACGTGGTAGAAACAGAATAGCGGGGTGGATCCGGTAAAAAAATGCTAAAATAATTTTAATTGGTTTTAATTACAACTCTTTAAAAACTAATTATTTATTCTGTAACACACTACTTTCATTTTTATTAGCACCAACAGGAAATATTTAAAAGTACTGTGTATAGGGACGTTAAAGCTTAATCTTGAAAAGAAATGTTAGCCTTTCAAACATGTTTAGAATATATATCTATTTTGACATTGTGTATTAGTCAGCGTTTTGTATCTCAATCCAAACCAACAAAGGATTAATATTTAAACATAGCTTGGGATTTGGTTACTATTCCCTGTTGTTAATTTTATATCCTAAAAATAACAGAGCTGCGTTATAGATTCTTCGTGCAAAGAACGGGCACACCAACCAGTCATTAATGCAATTGTTTAGATCATATAAACTAAACGACTGAGATCATTTGATCGGTTTGGACTCTTTAATTCCTTATTTATTATGGCATTTGTATTTGATTTCCTTACACAAACAAAAAACAAGGTTGTATTATTGTCCAAGTGTTGTGTATTTTCTTTAATTCACTTCTTCATTTTGATGGACTTCCTTTCAATATAAATTACCTAACTTAAGACCTTGTAAATAAGAGGTTAGAACACACACACCGTAAGACATATGCTGAAAACAAACCAGTGCTCCACTCCGTAAGCTCAGATGTTTACCCTGATTATAGACTACCAACAATAATAGCACACCCTGCTGACATTGTTACCACAATGGACCCATACAACAAGCTTGGGACGCATTGGAATGTCATATTTATCGACAAAAATGGCGTAAGAGAGCACATTGACAGTTATGGTAAATTTATCTGTATAGTCGCATTTGGCATTTATATGCAAAAAGGTTCTCAATTGACATAAAACACAAGCAATCTTCAAGCCGTAGCCTTAGACGTATGCGGCCATTATTGCACGTACCATATCTACCGTGCCCAAAATATTCCAAGAAAGACGTTCCTAGCCCTATTCTCCACTACCATTAAATCAGCTAACCTAATGACCCAAGAGATTTTAGCTAGTCCTTACAACGCCTGTGTCAAGACATCAGTGTGAGGCCACACCTAAAGAGGCTGGGTCTAATCAGTGTTAGCCTTGGCACCACCCTTTGGTCTATGAAATAACGCCAGGGCCCCAAACCATCAATCATGTTAGTCTGCTCACAGTCGTCATAATAGAACTTCTAATACACCTCATCCCCGACATCATTGAAAGTCAAGAGATACCCCTGTGTGTTTGCAAGTGCAAAGTGAAACTAGTAAAGCCACTCATCATTGCCAGTACTTTAAACATGCTGTTTTACTGTACGAAGTCAATGCCAAGTGAATAATCGTCGATATGAGTGTCAAGAGAACATTTACGCCCTTTTTCTGGCTATAAAAATTCGTTGGAATACGCGTTGTGCCTAACCACACACATAGGCAAGAGCTGAGCAATCACAAGTTAGTCTAATCAAATTTTTTCAACAGGACAAAGATTCTCCACAAAGGGGGTAACGCCTGGTCTGGTGTTGTCACCTATTTAAGGTTGGTTTGAAACGTAGTTTACTCCTTCCTCTGTAGCGCTAAACATAAGCCGGGATACTCAGCCGAGTGGAGAGTGTATGAAAGAGAGGTCTGCCAGCCTTGGACTTATTTGCACAAAATCTTTACAGGTGCCTCCATTTGGTGGTCCCAGGCAACGTCCTTCTCGGTCCAGCAAGACGGAGCAGCTCTCCATCTTTATGGGGGGGAGGGGGGGCGGAGGGGAGCCAGGTGACTAAATCTCAGTAGTAATCTGTGTAAGAGTGAGGGAATAGGGTCCATCATCCACCACACGCTAAGTGGTTGGTAGTCGGATTCGGCCTGGGATAGCTAGTCAGAACACTTCCATGAGCTCCCCGCTGGGTAGCTTACGGTAACTTCTATGGTAAACCTAAGTTATACATAAAGCCGATTGTTTGACCTCGTCCGTGACGCTGGTGTCCCTATGGAAAAGGAAAGGGGGGACAACTCCTCCCAACATGGGCTGGGAAAAGGTGGGAAGATTTTCTCAACCTACCTGGTGATGACGGTTTCATCGACTACCAGGAGTCAGTTGAGCATCGATCACTGCGTGTGCTTGCCAACATGGCTAAGGGTATACCCGTTATTGAAGGTTTGAGGTGCCTTGGGACCAGGACCATGTTTTGTCGATTATGGTACAAGGTGATAGATTGGCCTCAGGAATTCTTTAACTCAGGTATGCCATTTGTTTATGTATCAAGCCATCTTCCAAGTCTGGCTAAGGTGTCCTCCTTTAAACCTCACAAAATATAATCCTGACTAATAATGAAATATTTTTGAGATGAATATGTGGTGACCACGAGAAACACGACGCTGGGCTCAAACGGGTCACCTATCTCACCTCGACATGGACACATGTCTGTGAGGTGTGGGACCTCATCGAAGTGGCTGTAGACTGGCGTGATATGTGATTAACTCCTATATCTAGAATTGATCAATACACTTGCCGTGGATGAATGCGACACTTTAACAGAGAGTGAGGATGTCGTCAATCTCGATTAGCCTATTATGTAAACATCTATAATAAAACTGGATCTGGTCAGCTCTGCCTACTATAGTCACTAAGACATCAATTTTTACTATTACATGCTGGTTTGTCTACTGAAAACCATTTTAATAAAGCCTCTACGGGACGTTTTAGAAATATATGCATGAACGATTATGTGTAATATTCTTGAAATAATGTTTGTGTGTTTTGGTAAATATTAAAAATATCTCATGGTGTTTTTATTTATGTCATCACCTATCCTAATTCTTGTTCAAGGTCGTAAATTAAGGTTGATGGTGTCACAACCCTGTCAAACTGGTTAGGAAACTACCTAGGGTTTTCCCAAGGTGCATTGGGAGGGCACGTTACTCTTTCACTCCATGTGTAATACGGTTCACAAGAAAACATTCACTATGCAGTTGTCCTTAAGTCCGTCTTTTTACAATATCTGGTATGATAATGATAATAATATATCATTATTATAGTACATTACCCACCCGATATACACTATGGTTAGCGAAACATCGCTTATTCCACCGTTTTCTCTTGGACCCTTTTTGGTTACATTTCGGGTGCAGCTATGGAGCCCGAAGATTAATATAAAACAATTGTGACTTAGCAATATTTTTTTTATATGACCAAAAGTATGTGTGTGGTACAGGAAGAATGCAATTGTAATTTAACTTCCATGGCAATTTTAAGTGTTTTTTGTGACGTTAGGCGAGGAGCAAGGGGGTAATTATGCTCCATCATCAACTCTTTGGAACTGATCCAATCCAAGGCCATGCAAGAGGTTTGAGACCTAGGGCCTCATTCAAGGTCGAATAGATGTAAAAACCCAAATAAGGTAATTGGGTGGCTCAACAAAACAGTCAACATGTTTATGTCACCCGAGGGAAAAACCCATTAAGATCATGTTCAAGGTCATCGCAACGCAGTGGTCATTAATATTCACGATCAAAGAGTAAAGCCAACCGACCCTCTTGTATACTATCCAGCATACTATGGGTCCCAGTTTCGATTCCCGACTGCTACCATGGGTATTTTTCCCAATGGTCACCAGTGTCTGGTCAGTTATGATTAAGTTAGGCTAAGAGTTTATACTGGCTTCACACCCTCATATTTACTATTATTATTATTATTATTATTATTATTAGCACCGCGTCTTACTACCCGTTCGGGTTATACGCACTTACGCTAATGTGTAATGGTAGGGTGATTGTGAGATGAAATGGAGGACCTACAGTTTAACGTGGAATCCGAACCACGGTGGAGGCCTGGCATGCCCCACATTCACAAGATGTCTTATCAGAGGTGAAGGAAGGGTTTGGTAATCAGATAAATCTGTGCTGGGTCCGTATAGCTACTATCACCATAACCTCGTCCCATCGGGATGTGGAAAGGACCTCAATGAATTCGGGCGTCCCCTGGGCAATGGCACATAAGTACCAGCTAATCTTCACACAAACTGGGCTACGAGTGATGTATCCCATACACACATAAATAAGCAATAAATATATTTACATCACCTGGGGCTTGGAAACATACAACCTGATATTTACTTTTGTGACATCAACAATAGCATTATCCTCCACTTGGGCTTTTACTTCACTTAGCATGTCTCAAGTTTCGCTTCAACTTCACTTTCCATTTAATAGAGGACCCTCACCCATCCCTGCACATATTTATTTATTACTATCCAAAATTACACTTCATTAATGTTATTTGAATAAAATAATATCATAGAAATTTGAAAAGAACCCAAAAATAACCTAACAACACATTTTTTTAAATGATTTTCAAAATCAGATTAAGCTTTTACTACTTGAATATAGTTTGAAACATATATCTGTGACAGATTTTGAATCCCATTGTGAATACATCAGTAAAGTATACTAATAAAATAGAAATACAATTTAAAATTATTCTTATAAGAACTAAAAAGTTAGCCCTGCTACAGCCATCTTTAAATAAAGAAAATTACACCCGATGAAAAGATTTTAAAGTTATAGTTACTGTGAAGTTTTAATTAGTTTTTAAATCAAAATATTGTGAGTTGATGCCTCGCTTTCACAACTTTACTGATCTATTCAAAATTGATTTTTTATTTTATCATGATGAATTTTTAATTATTGATATCTTGTTACCCCCTTTTGATTAAATTGGTCAAAAGTTATTTTTCTAATTGTTTATTTTATCTGAAACAGTTCAAATTACTAAATTGTGTTTGATGTAGAAAGTTGTTTATTAGTTTTATGTGGTCTTTGAGATGATCATCACGTACCACTGGCGCAGCCAAGGGGGGGGTGGGTTCAGGGTTAAAACCCCCAACCCCCGAGACCTCACTACCCACCTACCTTTTTCTCGTTCCTAAAGCTGTTGAAATCATACATGAGGGACTCTACAAATGAAGAGAGACTTAATGGGTTTCATGTACATACATTCAGAGGGGTCAGTTACGGACCCACGTAAAAAAAATGCCAGTTCTGGCTCAGAACTGGAATTGGCCAGATCTGCCCTAGATCTGGCTCGGATCTGGCCCAGATCTGGGTATATCTAGCCCAAAATGGACCAGTTCAGGCCAGATATGATCTTTCCATATAGGGAGGATGAAGTTCTCAATTAACTTTCTATGAAGCCAAGGAAAATTAACATAAGACTAAAGTTAATTAGTTCAAAAGTGATTTTGTGAGTTAAGAGTTAGTCCAAGTTGCTTATTTGAATTTTTAGATTTTAGCTCATAAAATAATTTTATAAATCAAATTTCCAAAATACAATTTATTGAAACTTGCATGTTTGTATACTCTAGCAGTATGCATGGATAGAAATTTGTTCATCATAATTACAGAATTATGGCAATTTTTATCAATTTTAAATTATTTAGGATATTATTGTGTTTCTTTTGATGCATTTGGATTTTTCAGTACTTGAATTTTTGAATTTTTCCGTGGGAAAAACCAATGGACCCCGCATAATTGGTCAGTGACACACCCTACCCACAAATGAATTCTGGCTGTGCCAGTGTCACACACATCAGATAAACTGCAAATAATGTTTTTGTTTATTTGTAATTTTGTTTTCTAGAATGATATTAAATAAAATTTACCTATGTAAAACAACCTAATGTTTTAATAAGTTGACGATAATTATAATTTTTTAATACATTATTAAAACTATTTATTTGTTCCTTTTAAGTACATAATATTTTTACCGTGTTGTTTTCTTGTTTTGTGACGATACTTGCCAGTCTACTCAATAATTTTTCCTTATATTCAGTACTCTTGTAAAAGGAGAAAAAGAGAATGTGTCGATATACGTAGAATTAAATTATTACATTAATGCTAAGATCTGTTAAAGATACATGTAATTTTGTTAACCTAGCCAGTGTAACTGAAGTTGCTTTACAATAAACTAGTATCAATTTAATATTCAAGTAAAGGATGTACATTAATGCTCAATTTTACTATACTCATCCCTACCCTATTAGGACAGTTATAAATAAGTATATCCTTAGTGGATAGTGAGATACTAAGGGCATAAAACATTTTTAACATATAAAAGTATAAATTTAAATGTGGATCTTATAATATATGAACATTAAGACATATGTACTAACAAACACAGTTTACCTGAAATCTTCCTTGGATGGTTTCAAGTTGTTGTTTTGTTATCTTGGTTTGGCGCCTGGTCATATCAGTTGGTTGTTTAGCGTTAAAAGGATACGCTATACATCTCGAGATGAACACGTAAAGTTGTATTTTCCTTTTTCGTTCCTCTTCTTCCCTTTCCTGTTTGTCCTGTAAAATAGCAACATAATAAATATAGAATTAGTGAAAATAGCAACAAATAAATAACCTGCTGGTATCTTAGATTTATTGTTATTATTATTATTATTATTAATATTAGCACTGCGTCTTACTACCCGTTCGGGTTATACGCACTTACGCTAATGTGTAATGATAGGGTGATTAGGAGATGAAATGGAGGACCTACAGTTTAACGTGGAATCCGAACCACGGTGGAGGCCTGGAGATTTATTGTTGTACTATATAATAGTTACATTTGAAATTTTTGAATTATATTATAATTATCAACCATGAATTTGACCTATATATTTAGCATCATTTGGAACAAATAATGTAATTTGGATTATGTAGTGGCTGACTTTTAAGTTTTGTTTTCCCAAATATGTGACCATTATGGCTGATACTTCATTTGCTACAAACTAAAATAAACTAATTTGTAGTCTTTTTTAAAAAGTTGTGTAAGTAATTTAACTATTCGTCAACAATTTACAAACCACATAATTTATTTGAGGAGATTTTCCAAAGAACAAATTGTATTACTTAGAAACAAATTGAGGAGTATAAAAACAAATACGAGAGGAATGTGGGAGAAAATATGCCAAAACGAAATTGCTTTTAAAGTTTGTGTTAAAACTACCCTAAAAAAGGTGTTGGATAAATAAAAACATTTTATTTGTTACCTTAATTTTGGACACACGTTTTGAATTTTGAAGACCTAATCATGGTTTCTAAAACAACTAGACACTGATATTCCAAGTACCCTCTCACATTTCTACTCATCCAGATAATCATTCTTAACTTCCTTACTGAGCCAGTGATTATGTATAAAAGAATAAACCATCAAATGCTAAAATTGATATCGCAAGACGGGAACACGCATCTTATTCCCAGGGATTCTATAACTAGACGCCTGCGTAGATACGGATATTAGTGGATATATCTCTGGTTATCTGTAATTATATTAGCAAAGTAGATACAATTTGGTTGCTAATGTAGAATGTAGATTAAAATGCGGATGAGTTACAAACAACTTATTTTAGTTCAATTCTTCTATAGTTTTTTTAAAATCATTGTAAAAATAACTAGCAAAAAAATGGATGATGGAGGAAGGCATGCACTTGCAATGGAATGAAATGCAATGAATATTAGTAAAAATAAACTCTAACGTATTCATACTTATATAATATACAGTAGACCACTTTATGTTCGAAAAATCTAATGAAATTGTACGATAATTAATTTATTGAATTAAATTTACATTTAAATTATTATGTAATATATTAAATGACATTATAGCTATAATCACAAGATAGTGAAATACATTCTTGGATTCTATATGGATGTGTATTGAAGCTTTGCGGATGCATATACTACTTGGTTAACGAAAGGGCCTTTACCAATAACCCACCATTAATTTAGTTAATAGTGGACAATTGGTACAAACCACAGAATTAGTTGAGCGCACTGATCTGCCATAGTCACTGAAAACTTCATCAATAAGCTTAGTTAACCGTGGTTTGTAGGCAAAAAATAACTTTTTAATCCTGATAGGATTATATGGACCGTGTTTGTTTTGTAGTTTAGAAATCCTAAGGGTGGCTCAGTAAGTATAACATTAGGGAATTAATCCAAATATACATTCCTCGTGTCTGGGGCTCATTATCCTCTCTTGGCATAATTGTAAAAATATGTTATACCAACTAGGTAACAAAGGTTTTATGAATGAACTATAATTTATTGCTATTAAAATTCTTGAAAATGAATTTCAGTAACCAAATATTTATTTAATTTAAGACTAACCACTAGATTGTCATAGTGTTTTTGGTTTTCTTTAACAACCCTTACTTTTAATAGGGTACACACTAATATTTGTTAAATAATAGAAAATTACTATGAAATACAAAATATTAAAAAGTAAATTTGTTAATTTTGTTAGTCTACTAAGGCGGCGTACCTGTAATTCAGCCTCCGCCTTCTCGCTGACCACAGAAGGGCTGGGGCTTGTTGGACGTGGTAAAGAGTTGGTTCGTGAAGCCGTAGTACTCAGGTTGATAGTCTCCGCAGACACAGCACTTGATGGAGACAGCGATCTAGAGCAATAGGGGTAGAAAGGGGCCAAATAAGGAATTTATTTAATTAAAATATCATAAAGATAAAATTAATTTAACATTGAAAAGTGTACCCAAACAATGATTCAACCCCCATTATTTTGTGGATAAAGCACAAGCTTGTACTTTTAATTGTACAAGTGTATGCTTTATCCATGCTATTCGCTTTCATGTATAGTCTAATTTATACAAATGGCAGCATAAAGCAACTTCCAAGTCACCGGTGGTATCAATGATAGCTCAATAGATAGCAGACGATTTTCACAAGTCCAACACAGACTCAGTCTTAAACTATGAGTGAAGAATGACATTGATAAGGGGAAGAATCCTGAATAGCCCAGTGGTAGAGCATTGGCGCGCTAAGCTAAGGGTCCTGGGTAAGATCCTCATGGCCAAGTGTAAGTTTTCAAAACTTACGAATAAGTTATTTTGTTTTAACGTGACAGTGATCTACTAATTAAGATAGCTGGGCACTCACTCTTCGATTGAAACAAATAATTATGTATACTTATCCTAATACTTCAGAGCCACAGATAAAAAAATAACACAGTGATTTGGGTGCAATGCTATCCCAGGTATTTCTGAATGTACTTTTATAGCAATCTCGAATTGTTAAGAATCTAAATCAGGATACATTCAAACCAGGATCTTCGCTTTGGTATATGAATCCTGTCTTGGATTGAATTCAAAACCTACAGTTCAGTTAATTTATAGCCTATACTTGTGGGGTTCTGAAAGAGTGTGTTTTTAAAGGGAATCCAATAGGTAAATGTGAAAGAAGCTTCTTAGAGTGGTTTGGGCATATTGAGAGGATGAGTATGGCTCGAGTGACGAAACAAATATATGAAGTTAAAGTGTGGGAATAAAAAGGAAGTGTTATGGCATGTAAGGTGTGGTTAAATATTGTATTCGAATGTGTGAAAAAGAGAAACATTAAGAATTTAAGAATAAAAGTGCATGTATGACACAGTGTATGGATGTTTTTGAAGCGAAGATAGTATGCATGGATAGGGAAGCGTGGAGAAAGTTAGTGAGGGTGGATTAGTTACATAGTTGTTTTTTGAGCTATATGCACAGTTTCTTGCCTATCTTGTAAGGGAACAGCTTAGTTAGGTATTTATGGATATTGTAAATTCCCTAATACATTTGTAATCTTCTGCATTGATTTTATGCTCATATGTAGATTTTTTTATCTTATTTATTTATTGTACTGTACATTTCGTTTACCTTCAAAGCTAGCAGTGCTACCTTGACCGATTAGAATGAGGTACTATCTTATAAGCTTCCCCATAGTGTTAACCGTAATATTAGGCTTGGCTTTGTTTCAGGATAAACGAAGTACATGCCATTTTAGAATGTATTGCCTTCTAATGTTTCTTTTATATATTATGTTTGTTTTTTTACATTGCGTTTCTTACTACTCGTTCAATATAACTGTATATTTATGCTAATCGGGTAAGAATGAGGAAGGGGGGATTTAGAAAAGAACTACATCTGAGTGAGGGAAACTCTTGGAAAAAAAATCTATTGGTAGACTCAAACGGGATTTGAACTCCTATCTCCCCGTCATCAGAAAGTGAGTTTAATGCGTGAATGAGGCTTTAGACCAAGGGCTTAACAAATCCGGTAAAAATAGTATCATATTATGTTAATTTAATAATTTTTAAATAATGTATAATATGGCATTTGCAATAGTTGCAAGATTAATAACTAGAGGCCCGTACCAGTGAGCACATGAACAAAAACATCCGTTTTATCTCATATTGTATTCTATGATTTTATATATTAGTAACTGCTAAGTTTAATTCTCAAACTAAAACTAATAATTGAGATTGGGATGAATAGGAATGTAAAATAAAGCCATATTGGTGATTTTTCCTTCGTTTTCTGATAGTGACTATTGTGAAAATAGTATATGTGGTAGACCTATGTAATGTGTTTTGTTTAAACTTTAGCACTAGTTCATTTATAACTGTGCAAACAGTAGTTTTATCAAATAGAATTTCTAAATATTGCATAACCATATTAAAAATAAATATATTAAATAATATTCATTCCTAGCTTCATAAGTGACTATCCAAAAACCATTTATACAAATATCTAATTCGTGGGGGAAAAAAACACATCTTAGATTAATGATAAAGCCTAAGTATAAAAATTTGTATTGATACTCATGTTATTGTATCAGAGAACGAAATTTATTATTGAAATGTGTATTTATTTTATTTAGTTACTCAATCATCCCTATCTGAAAACAATTTTGAATTGATACCTTGTGATTTTAAAAAGAAAAATATTACTCAAATTCATACTCAAATTCATACTCAAAGAATCATATATTCTAAGATTAAGGAATTTAATATCTGGGATAAAAATTCTGTGTAGACTACTTTAAAATATATACAAGACACAAATTAAATATGCCATGGAGTTCAAATTGCACTACACTAAAAATAATAATAAATACTATTAACTCCCAAAATATTACATGACCACTTCAAATACCCTCACGCTTTTTAAAGTGAACAAGCTATAGCTTGAAAAGACATTGAAGTAGGATGGAATGTAACATGTGAAAAGGTAAGTGTTTTTTCAGTTTCCATAGCAAACTTTCTTTAGCCAAAGTAATCAAATATTAATTAATTAAGAATTAACGAGTTTAATTTTCTTGAATATTTGTCATGAGCATATTATAATTTGATGATAAACCTTTTAAATGAAAAGAAGAAGTTATCATCAAATTTTAGGACACCCTTGGAGATATTCAAGAATTGTGGAGATAACTATGTGAAGAAAATGTAACTCTATTTTTCTACTGAAGAAATATTTTATTTATTATGCCTAAACAAAATTGTTGCTATACATACTCAAAGATACTGCCCTTAGTTTTCCATAGCTACCATTCCTCCTTATCCTTTGGAGTTAAAACCAAGCATCAATCTATTAAGTCGTTTAACTATAGTTAAAACAATATAATGTACAGTAGCCCCGTGGCTTCTTTGGTGCTGACTGACAGCTCACAGCTGACTTCGGACAGTCAACATTTAGGTATATACCTAAATTTTGACTGTCAGAAGTGATAGCTGCTAAACACATGTTTTTGCAGATCATTTGGTTCGGCGTAGGGATATATAATTTGGTCTGGTAACTTTTCAAAGCCATCAGCTGTCAACTATGAGCTGTCAGTCAGCACCAAAGAAGCCATGGGGCTACTGTATCATTATATTTTGATAAATAATATTAAAGTCAGTAAGTCAGGTCCCTCCCAAATTCCCAAAAGGAATTGCCCTATTGAAAAAGCAGCTGGCCAACTTAAATTGGCATAAATGAAATACATTAACAACAATGCCAAAATATAAATTAAAACTAATCAACTCTCTGGAAAAAGCATACGCTCAATAAATAAACTCAATAAATAAACCTCTTGAAAAAGAAAGTATATTCCAATCATCCCTTCAGAGAAAAGTGTGTTTCCTTGTATGATTTTCAAACCACACCCTTTTGACTTAAAAGAGGGCTTGTATAAGGAAAGCAAATTCTGAGGGATCGATTAAATTATCTCAATAAAAACTAAGTGGGAATAAGGATCAAACAAGGGTCAGACTTAATATAGTTATGTCAAAAATTACAAGTGACAAGTCCAAAATTGTATTTAATTATAAAGGAGGGGCTAATGAGTTTAAGTATTTAGGAACATTTTTATATTGTTCACCATCAATAACGATATTATAGTGGAAATTAGGAAAATAATACAGTGGTGAAATGTATGCTATTTTTAGGTCAGTTAGTTGTTGACATCTCGCCTAATTTCAAGGAATTAAGACACAGAATATACAGAAGAAAAATGCTACCGGTTGTTATCTATGGTTGTGATAGGTTGTCTCTCACCTTACATAATGAAAAAAAATAAAGGATGTTTGAAATAAGATATTTAGGAAGATATTTGGTCCAAAAAGGATTAGGCTACTGGAAAATGGAGGAGGTTACAATATAATGAGTTATATACTCTGAGCTCATCACAATACATTGTTAGGATAATAGGATAATCAAGTCTCATAGATTACGGTGGGCAGGATATTCAATGTGAAAGGGAGAATATAGAACCATGTTCATGATATTCACTGGCTAAACTAATGGGAAGAGTCCATTGAGAAGACCTAGACGCAGATGGGAGGATTACATTAGAATTAACCTAAAAGAAATGAAGTTTATTGAGGTGGACTGGATAGATAGTGATAGGTGGCGTACTTTTGTAACTGTGGCAATGAGCTTTCGAATTCCTAATTTTAAAGAGTAAATAAGTAAGTAAGGAGAGGGTGGTCTTAATCTATTTATTTGAACCAGACTTCTCAATGATCACTACTGAATATATAGTTTCTAACTATATTATATTGAATAATAATGTTTTATGTTTTTCTTTAGTATTATATGTTGCATAACTATCATTTATTTTTATTAAATGTAATGATGAAAGAAAGTATTAACGATACTTGTTAAAAGATATGGAAATATTAAAGAATGGCAAAGTTACGGGCGTAGATGGGATCAAAAAGATAAGTGCTTAAGTATGAGGTATGGTACTACCTGCCAGATTGTGTGAGTTGTTCAATGTGTGTGCTGAGATTTTTAATGTCCCTAATGACTGGACACAAGCTGTGACTGTTCCCTTGTTCAAAGGTAAATCAAGGCAGTAAAAGTGAGTGTAAGAATTATAGGGTAGTTAGTTTGTTGAGTATTCCGGTAAAGTTTATGGTTGAGTCTTAATTTAGAGGGTGCATGAAAAAAATGAAGGTAATATTTGGGGTGTTCAATGTGGTTTCATGCCAGATAAAGGTTGCCTGGACCAGATATTTGCATTGCAACAAGCGATTGAGAAATGTACGGCAGTAAGGAAGAAAGTGCATTGAGCATTTGTTGATCTGGAGAAAGTGTATGATTGGGTGCATAGGCGAATGCTATGTACTGTTCTGAGAGATGATGGTGTGTGTGCGTGGTTAGTAAATCCTATTATGGTGGCATAAGATATAAGTAAACCGTGCGTTAGGTTTGATGGAGCTTTGAGCAGCTATTTTGACGTTGAACAGGGTGTCAGACAAAGTTGTGTTATTTATCTATTTTTGTTTAATGTTTTCATGGATAAGTGTATGAGGTATGATTATGAGGACGTGGTTGGTGTACGAAATGGACAATACGAATGTGAGATTGCTGTTATATGCATATGACGCCATATTACTGGGTGAGAATGCACAAAATCGTTTGAATGTAACACAGGCAGAATGGATTTTTTTTATAAATGTGTCCAAAACTAAGGGGATATTTTTGATAATGACGGATCAGGAAATGATTGTCAGATTACTATGAATGGAGAACTATTAGAACTGTGGATTATTTTTTGTATCTGTGCAGAATGTTGTGTAAAAATGGAAGGATAGATGTTGGAATCTACAGTTGAGTGAATTCATCACGGAAAGTAGTTGGATGTTTGTGGACTATTACATATAATAAGTAGTATCGAAAGAGACAAATATGGAATTGTATACAAGTGTTTTAACGCCAACATTGTTGTATGGATGTGAATCTAGGGTTTGTCAGGAGAAAGAAGAACGCAGTTGTAATGAGATATCTAAGAAATGTATGTGGAAAAACTTGTATAGAAGGAATCAGTAATGAATGGGTGCGGGAGGAATGCGGTTTGAATAGGAATCCAATTGATCAATGTGAAAGAGGCGGCTTATGGTGGGTGGTTTGGGCATATTGAGAGGATGAATATGGATTGAGTGATAAAACATAGATATGAAGGTAAAGTGTATGGATGGAAGGGAAAGGGTAGGCAATATAAGCCGTGGTTAATTGTTGTATATGAATACGTGAAAAAGGAAGATATTAAGAGTTTTAATAATAAAATAGTATGTTTGATTCGGTGTATTGATGTGTTTGAAGCGAAGGGAGTAAGCAAGGATAGGGAAGTGTGGATAAATTTAGTGAGGATGGACTAAGGGCCAGTTTTATAGTCAAATTTAGTACGCCTCGAGTGCGGCGCTACACTAAGTACATGACGACACCTACCTTAACTCGAATGGAATAGGCCAGTTTCCTATGCGAGAACGGCCCATTCCATTCGAGTTAAGGTAGGTGTCGTCATGTACTTAGTGAAGTGCCGCACTTGAGGGGTACTAAATTTGACTATGAAACTGGCCCTAAGTATTGGTTTAAAAAATATATATATACGCACAGTTTCTTGCTTACCCTGTTACCCCGTAAGGGAACAGCGTGATTATATATGTGTGTGTATTTATATATATTACAACGTGACCAATGAAACTACTTTCACAAATATTTCAAATAACATTCCTGCATTTGACTGGATTACTGCTGACAGGGAAATTGGGGCTCTAATCCCTCTAAGGTAAGCAGAGGATTTGCCTAAATAGTCTTTCAGTATCATCTTGGAAAATTTGGTTAAATTTCTTCAAAAATACTTACTTCCTCATTCCTTTTGTATAAGCGTAATTATTGTATGCGTATAGCCCATACGGGTACTGAGACGGAGAAAAAAAAAAGATATGTATAATTCTCTAGCACTTTAATTGGTTTATCTGATTTTATTTAATCATTAGGTTGTCTGGTCGTTAGTTCTAGCTGGAGAATATACTGTCTTTGATCAGTTGTAGTGTATCAATGGACATCTATATTTACCTGTCAGGTACAACTGTTAAGTAAATGAGCTGTAGAAAATTCGGATTAAGACGTAATTTAAAATTACATATTATGATATTTTAACTAAAGTATAATGTGTATCAGGGTGTCCCAAATAATAAAATGGAGAAAATGTTAGCTCTCGCCTTCTTATATTGCTAACTATAGTAAATTAAGAAAACTTATATATTTCAACTCAATTAAATCATATTTAAAGGTCCCCCAAACCTACACGAACGGAGCATTTTCTGGCACTTTTGGCATTAAAGTAATGAGGTTCGCACCTGATACTTTACTTTATTATATTGAATTGAAGCTTTGTAAAATCTTTAAATTCTAGTAAATTGTGTTTGCTGGAGTGATGGAAAAATGTATTAGTAACAAAATATTATACTACATTACAAAACACGCATAATCCGAACGGGTAGTAAGACGCGGTGCTAATAATAACAATAATAATAATACAAAATGGGTAATTTTTTACCATGAAACTACATAGGGGAAAGTTCCTCACTATAGTATTTGTTAAATTCTTTCCTATGTTTCTCAACAACTCGTAATAAGTACGGCTTCACGTTAAATTGTAGGTCCTCCATTTCATCTCACAATTCACCCTACCATTACACATTAGCGTAAGTGCGTATAACCCGAACGGGTAGTAAGACGCTGTGCTAATAATAATAATAATAATAATGCACCTCATTCTTCATGGTCTCATCAAATGTCTATATCAGAGCAACACAACGTTCATAGCAATAATTCACACAGGGCAAGTTTTTAACTTAATCTGTAGCTTTCTTGAATGACTGCGTTTCTGGCCATATTTTAAAGAAAACTGTCAAGAAAACTGTCGTCTATTCTAAGTGTTTGAAAGAAGATGCAAAAAACCTCTATATCACAGACTGTGAGAGGAAGTATTTTCAGTAAGTGCTTGCCTTTTATGCTTTGAGATTCTATTGCAAAGTATGTGCTTTGTCTTCAAGAGACAGATGCCAAGAAAAAATAATAAACATTTCTAGCTTTGGGCGTAGGTACCAAAAACGCCTTAAGACAAACTGTTCCCAATTTTTCATCACTATAGCTTATCAACCGAATATCGTTAAATTGTGCGTCAGTTGAAGATATTCTAGTAAGTCAAGATTCAATGTAAGCTCAAACAACAAACTAGTTTTATCGTAGTCCTTGAAGTTCATGATCTTTAAGGTGAAGTGCAGTTTCGGCTCTTCTAACAATAGTTGGATTTTCATAGAATATGTTGCCTTTACCATCCAGCAAGTTCTGAATTCGAGTAGCACCACCATTCAACCCAATCAATAATGTTTCAAGGTTAAGAAGCTCTATGTACTCATTTCTTTAATGCTTCTCTTTTAACTGTTGATTTATGAAGTCTTTATGAAATTCTGATGTGTGTAATTGAAATATCTGGGTGTTTATAATCATGGTTGAGCTTATACCAACTGTCCCGGAATCTCTTGAATAGAATATCTGGACCAGTAGATGGCCTAAGACACACATTGAAGGCGTCTGAAAGAAGCACTCACATATAATGTCAGCCAGATAGCTACAACAGATTTTCCCAGTTATATTTTCCAGAACTGTACAGGCTCTATTGATTATTCCTGTGTTCGAAACAGTTATATCAAATCATAACCCAACAACAAGTGAATCGTGCATATAACACGAACGGGTAGTAAGACGCGGTGATAATAATAATAATAATAATAATAACAACAACAATAATAATAAGTGAATCTTAGTTCCATGACAGCATTTTATCACGTACTGCCTCAGCTGTTTATTGACTAAATTCCAACTTCAGAAAATCAATGAGCTTATTTGTACCTTCAAATAAATAGGAAACTAGAAATGTAGCCGTTCTACTTTCCCAGTGCTAGTCACATCATCCATTAGCTTGTCATACCGATATACAACTTATTTAGAGAGTTGATAATCCTCTTTAATTTTATGTGTAGCTTCAATCTGACGTCGTATGCGATGTTGGTGGACGGTACTCTTGGAAAGCATAGCATAAGATGTAGCATCATCCTGCTTCGTTCATTATAGACTCCAAAATCAATTTTGAGTTCCTGATGCTGGTACTAGTCCGGTCCAGCACGGTTGAAACTAATGAAGATACATGGTGGAGCAATTAAACCGAACCATTTTCAAAATAAAATAGAAAACAATCCAATATACACAATTTTAATTGAAATTGTCAACAGTTTTTTTAAATTTGGAAACCACATTTATCATTTACTGTTAAATAATAATGTCACTCAGATGTGAACCATTATTCAAAATGCACTGCTGCAATCACTGACCAAACTGTGTACGACCCTGTGAAGCAGATCTGGTGAAATTACATCAACCTTTGGCAAGTTTTGACATTTAAGTCGCCAATAGTGTGTAATCAATGAGGAAACACCTTCTCTTTCAAATATTCTCATAAGAAAAAATTGGGGGCTGTTAAATCCGGTGGCCACGGAGGCCATGGAGCGTCACCAAAATGGGAAATTATGCACATTGGGAAGAACCTTCGCAGTGTTTCCATGCTGTGACGAGATGTGTGGGCATTGGCCCCATCTTGTTGGAACCAAACATTTTCAAGTCGACGCTAACTTAACTCCGGAACAAGGAAATATGTTAACATTTCTGCATACCATTTCGAGTTCACTGTTGTTGCTCAGCCGTTAGAATTTTCTAAGAAATAATGCCCAATGACATCCATTGTTTAAACGCCACACCACACAACAACCTTTTCAATATCAACAGGTCTTGGTGAATTCCTCGTGGATTTTCCGCTGTCGAGTATAGGAAATTTTCTTTATTCACAAAACCTTTCAGGGAGAAATGAGCCTTATCAATCATTAGAAGAGTGTTTAAAAATTCCATATTCTGATTTGTTTTAGCCAATAAAGCCTCACAACACTACAATCTGACATCCTAGTCATGTTGGCTCAGTTCTTGTGTTGACTGAATTGTGTATGGGTGAAATAATAGGTTCCATTGCAAAGCTCTTAAAGGAATCCTTCAAGACAGTTGCACCATAAGGGCGTGTCACCGTACTGAACAACGTGGACTCCACTTCGTGGCCGATCTCG
Organism: Timema douglasi; assembly: GCA_901482245.1. NCBI lineage: Eukaryota > Metazoa > Arthropoda > Insecta > Phasmatodea > Timematidae > Timema > Timema douglasi. Next base: position 4,721 of record CABEEJ010000236.1, on the reverse strand, counting down.
CGCGCTCTACGTTTTCAGGTGTTCTGATGGTTTTTAAACGTTTATGTGATATGTTCTTCACTGAATCATATGAATGTGACTGGCTTACCCACACACCAATTGTTTTGCGTGATGGAAATTTTCCCTGTCTATGCTCGTCACCAAACGTCCGTTTAAATTCGCGTTGAACTTGAACAATGTAGTGTGTTTATATAAACTATTCCACAGCAAATACGTGTTGTTGCACCGACCAACTATCCATTATGTACTGAATCCAAGGCCAAATATCACCTATCACCACTTATCTCACTATGTCCATTCATACCATTAACCAGTATTACCAACCTAAAACTGATTCGCTTTAATTGATGTTATGTCTAACACGTTCACAGTTTTATTTGTGATGCAGTGAATTCACCTTCAAATTCTTCAGTGTTGATTTTGATATTGGCAGCATCGGGTGAAGAAATAGAGAACTAAAAAATGTTATCTTCGCTACTATCTATAGATTTTCAATTTTTGACGTTGAAGCTGACTGATGATGTTGACAAGAGACAAGAGCGGCTACGTATTGATCAAATCGCTCATTGCATATAGCAGAGTGCGTCTCCTGCCCAGCGATTATTTTCTCCATAGGTTCGATATAACCGGTCTTAATTAAGGCTGCAACTTCAGAAACTTCCAATCTCCTTAGATTTTATCTAGCTGTTGGTTATTTGCATGATTAATGTCAACCAATTCATCCATCTTCTCATTGAACTAGTGCTGAAATTTCTAATCTGCCCGATTATTTATTGTCTTTTGTTTCATCATATGGACATGCTGTTCATATAGATATTTATTTTTGGCATAATATTATATTTTTGTCTGATGGGCAGTCTTAACTTGGTCCAAAAAGGCACCAGCTGGCTAGGCTTTAAACGTGTTCAGAACTTTCCCGAATTAAGAGTTTTTGACACCGATGATAAAACACGAAATTGCGCATCACATCAAGTCCGGAAGGAAGACAAACACTGGCTAAAGTTTTACAAGGATGGGCTAGCAACTAGATATTATCACTGTTTTGTGTTAGTTTTGACATCATTTATTCTACCCCAAAACTACCATTTTTTTGTGTAATTTATCTTTTTTTTGTAATCCTTAGTTAAAAGAAAAAGAGATTCTCAAAAAACACACTGAATTTAGGAAAAAACTAAATAGTTGAAGTCATCAATGGCTCCAGTTGAAGGTTGAGCATTCTTGTAGATTTACTGTAAAATGTCAACCAAGAGAAAATAAGGGAAATTGAGTAAATAAAATAACCATTTAACTGTATCTATAATTATGTATGGTTTAATGTCTAATTTTAAGTCCAGCAACTAAAGTGTTGTGTAAATTTAACATTTATGATTGTTGTGTAACTATTTACTCTATGAAGAGGAGTAAGAAAATAAATTGTATGTATTTATTACTATGTCAATCTCACGTACCAACTTACCAACCACTCACTAGAACGCAAAAAAAATAAATATAAACCCATCTTAAATAGTAGTATCGTGAGGGACTTCTAAATATTGATCATATTAACTGAAATTTTACGAATAATACTACTACATCAAAATTCATTTTTAGAGGGTGAAACCTAGCATTTTCTATTTTTTAAATTTTAAGTTTGTTTTTTTTGGATACCCTAATATCTATACACTCCGGTAAATAGCTTAATATATATATTTGGTAGAATATTACTACAAATTTAAGTGATATACGGTATTTAACCGTTTCCCTCAGCTCTTTCCACAAAATCTATCGCTAGAAAATAGTTTTGTCCACCATTATTAAAATGGAATAGTTAGTACCAGTACGTTTATTTCATTTGCCATTGATCGAGATCATGCTTTTATGTGAGCAACTAGGCTGTAATAAAATTATTCGAGCAAATTCACAGTGACATCTGTGACTTTAGCAGTGGGTTGAGGCAACCGATCGTTAAATTGGCTAAGAGAGTAAGCCAGCTGAATGTAACTAAGTTAGCCCAATTTTGATGGCTAGAAGCTTCTCTATAGGAAACCACTCTATTCATAAAACAAAGTAATTGTTACTCTTTTCGATTAAGGTATCTTACAGCATACTCGTAAATCCGGGTTTTGGGTCACAATCAGTCAGTTCTAAGTTACATTTCAATTAAAAACGACAGATTTTAAACAAATAAAAACTTGAGTACACATCAAATTTACCTCATTTATAATGTGTTCGACTGGCATGCTTAGTGATGACTTACGATAAGGTCATTAATTGGTTATAAAACCTTCTGGGACTACAATCGAAAAGGCTATATGAATTTCATTCATACTTAATATAAAGATTGTAGGTATGTGACGAAATTGTAAATTTGATTTAAACTCCAAAATTAAGGGTAGTTTACTAAATATGGAATTTTGATATTTCATAATTTTTCAAAAATGTTTCAATGATGCTGATAGACACGAATACCTGGTGCTATGTTTTACACTAGTCTATAAACAACACTTTCTTCATTTTTAAAATTTATTTAGATGATTGAAATTTGAAAATTTGTATTTGTTTCAAAATATCTCCAAATAATGTTGATCAAATTAGGTGTGTGGGGAATGTTTAACATGTTAAATAACATTTTACACGTATTTTTCCTAGAAAAATTATTTCAAGAGTTTTTTTCATAACCAGTTTTTTAAGTTTTTGTTCCCAACTATTCTATACGAAACTATTTCATTAGGGCTAGGAAACTATTAAGATTTTCAAGATAAATTTACAATCCTTAATATTAAATATACAGATGATGACGAATACTATAAAATATAAATGACTCGATGCTCCTAAGTGACATCACACACTATTTGGTGCTCTGAATTATGATATATTTGCAGGCCAAGAAAATATTGTAATTCTGCACAACATTTCATTTCACCTTAAGAGTCAGATACTAACTAAGCTCTGATATTAAATAAAGTGTCATAAAAACTTTAACTCAAAAGAGTAGGTTGCAACCAGGATGGAATGTTTTCTTTCAAATTCAAATTGATTAGTATTCAAAGTTGAAATGATGGAAAGGTCTACATAATAATAATATAAAACTCAATGTCTAGGGTTGCGATTCATGAAATGTGTTATATAATCTGTAGCTTAGAGGACTTGTTTTTTCTATTTATTAGCAACACGTTTGACTATCCCATTCATGTTATGCACATATCTAATAATTATTTTAATGTTAGGAATGAGGAAGGTTTAGTTTAGGGGTGAGCCCACATTTGCCTAAAGAGAGAGAAAGTGGAAAACCATTTAGTAAAAAAAAATACCCTCAATACACCCAATTCGGATTATCATTATTATTATTAGCACCACGTCTTACTACCCGTTCGGGTTATACGCACTTACGCTAATGTGTAATGGTAGGGTGATTGTGAGATGAAATGAAGGAGCTACAGTTTAACGTGGAATCCGAACCACGGTGGAGGCCTGGCACTCCCCACATTCACAAGATGTCTTGTCAGAGGTGAAGGAAGGGTTTAGTAATCAGATAAATCTGTGCCGGGACCGAGGATTGAACCCTGGCCGCCAGCACAGAAATCCGACACCTTACCCATAGACCGCCAGGTCACCGATTCGGATTAGAATCCTGATCTTTCCGTCATTGGTAGTCCAGTCTATTGCAAGAGTGGTGCGGCTACTGAAGCAGTTTGTCTTAATAGTTTGGAAATTTAGGGAGAAATGACTTTATATCTATTCTTGAATATTTACAAAAATGAATGAAGGGTTGGGCTGTTAATATTTTATAGTTTTATATTATGCACTTTATAAAAAGCATATTATATTAATTATTTAACAGTCAATAAACCATTTCTAATACACATGGAGTCAAAACACAGTACTACACTTAAAATCCCTACCTCTTATACCTCGATCACGGATTGATGGCATAGTGTACATACATCGTATGTCCATATTATGTCATTTAAGAGCTAACCATGTTTTTATTAGATGCCTAGTTTATGTTCATATTTATATAATGCAAAAATATAATATGTGTAGAACATCTTGAAATAGTCTAAACACAAAACTAAATATCAGTCGGTATAAGACACTTTGAAAATGAATAGTTTATGTAAAGATTTGATTTTTCCATAAGTATTAATTTGAAGTGTGATAGGAGTCATTGTTTACCAATTCAAATTTTGATTTCCGGACTTACATTTTTGTGCTCTGTTTAGGTCAGTTATTGTAAGATATCGGCAGTTCTGTTAGGACATATAATATTTGGGTTTCTTATCCTTCTTTGTTACAGATATTAATTTGTGGTTAAATGTTTTTTAGTTAGTCTAATTTTAGATATTTTGTCACCACCGCGTCTTAATACCCTTTCGGGTTATTCACTTATGTCTAGCTATGCTATTGGTTTTATGAATCAGGAAGGTTATATTTATACGAAGTGTACCCGAATTTAAGTGGAGGGAGAGTGGAAAACTATTTGGGGGGAAAACCTCGGTACACCCGTCCGAGGTTCGAACCTTGATCTCCCTGTCATCTCCAGTCTAGTCTTCTGCGAGAGTGGTCACAGAAGCGGGTAATTTTATAACTAAAGTCCAATTTTTATAGGAAGAACAGTAGAATTCACCAACATTGAAAATAAGTAACTAAAGTTTGACTGTGCCGAGCTAATTATCATTAGCTCGCACAAGTAAGTGATTACATAAAACCCTTAATGTAAAATTCTGCAACCCTCCAAACTT
>CABEEJ010000235.1:273613-354347 GCA_901482245.1 Timema douglasi | reverse complement strand
GATAAATCTTTTGCCGGGACCGAGGATTGAACCCCGGCCGCCAGCATAGAAGTCTGACACCTTACCCCTAGACCGCCAGGTCACCTTTTCATAAATAAGTTAGCAAAAAGTGTGTATTTGGTCATCGAAAATCTTACAGATAGCGTTAAACATACTTATTTTATTTGAGCTTACATTTTCATAGCTTAGATATGTATCCATACAAACCAATTAGGTACCGATACTACTCTAATTAACAGACAGTTAACACTGCAGAATAACAAAAGGCATATACTTATAAATAAACTAATTTTTATAATAAGTGTCGGTTTGTGTGTGTGACTAATACCAAACAAGGCCTATGCAATGGGAATCCACCTAGCAGTGACAAGCTAGCATGCAAATATAATCTAGGGGTGACCTGGCGGTCTAGGGGTAAGGTGTCAGACTTCTATGCTGGCGGCCGGGGCTCAATCCCAGGTCCCGGAAATGATTTATTTGATTACCAAACCCTTCCTTCACCTCGGACAAGACATCTTGTGAATGTGGGGAATGCCAGGCCTCCACCGTGGTTCAGGATTCCACGTTAAACTGTAGGTCCTCCATTTCATCTCACAATCACCTCTACCATTACACATTAGCGTAAGTGCGTACAACCCGAACGGGTAGTAAGACGCGGTGCTAATAATAATAATAATAATAAATATAATCTACGCTACAATTTTAACGGGTTTGTCTCAGGGGAATGTGTGTTTCGTACTCAAAATCTGTATGGCAACTTTAGAACCAGATTTATTTATTTTTTAGAAAGGGACAGCTTCCAGTTGCACTAGCTTTTGCAATGTATTTTAATAAGACACAAAGTCAAACCTTTGATAGGGCCCAAGCGAGTTATCAGCCATGGTCAATTGTATAGTACATGGCTTTTTCCAAGGTGCGAAACTAAACAGATTTAAGGGTTAAAGGTATCGAAGAATCAAATCAGGGGACACTGATACCTAAAAATCCTACAGTATTCACAAAAAGCATGGTATCTAAGGAAATACCACAATTTATTTACTAAAAACAAAATTAATTTTAGTTATTTCTCACGTTATTCACTTTGTCTTGGTATAAATGAGTGACAGAAATATCATTTTATAACACGCTAGTCCTTCCTAACAAAGCCTAACCTTTAATGCCTCTACAAAATGAAGTTTTGTTTTTTTTAGGTTGGGTAATATTGAGATAACCCTGTCATAGATAGGCTTAAAAACTAGTCCCATTTAACTTACTATTTCAGTATGGTGTTCACATTTCCCATTTAAAACGTGAAACTTTTCCTTTTAAAAATAGCTACAGAGGTGGGGTTATGCCCAAAAGATCTTCATAATATTTCTGTATGAAATCTTATACACTAAACGTTCCCAAATATATATATATATATATATATATATATATATACACATAAAGGGAAGGCTTTAGATTTAGAAACCGACCAATTATTAGGACAATTTCTCAAGTTGTATATAAACATTTTTTTAGAAAATAATTTACCACGAGGATTATCATATAAAAGTTTATATAGTTTTAACACTATATATATATATATTTATAAATTCCATGGCATGAGCCCTCAATTTAGCTATACCGACCGAGCGGCCGCGGCGATAATAAAGGGTAGAGGGTGTCATGTGGTCAGAACAACTAGTCCTCCAGCCGTTAATCTAACTTTCTAGACCTAAGCCTTTACTTCCATTTGTCCTCACGATGATGAGTTTGTCTTTACTACAAACCCTGTGATTTGGACAAGTAAGAAAGTTTACTTAATTTATTTTTCACCTAATCTTTAAGTAAGAGTGCAACATACAGAAGTTTAAAATAAACTAACAACAAATTCCAAAATCAGCTGTTAAATAGAACCGCATTATGTTGTGTTGTTGTTTTGGTTTTTGGCGTTGTTCCTTAATACTCTTCAAAACTATCGGCACTCTACACTAAGCCAGCAGTAATAAGGTAGACCAAAGTTTGAATCCCACCCGGGTATACAAAGGTGTTTCTTCCTAAATTGTTTATCCCTCTCCATTCACAAAAATACGAGTACACTTCCTCTAAAAGTATACCTTCACCTAACCTACTACCCTGTTAGTGTAAAATGTGCGGATAGCTAGGATGTGTAATTATACGCAGTGCACACACAAAGAAGAGGAGGTAACATATCTATAACAAATACTTCGAATCGACAATCGGCAGAGTGAAGTCCACCACCAAGTTCTTCTCTGACGACATTGTCAACCTGTTAAGGATAAAGTCTGTCTCGCCGCGAGCGGCGCTCCCTATGAGCCCGTTCCACGTTCCATTCTCCAAAACCCCCCATTTACCGTCCTTTGCTTGGGTCATTTCTGTGCTGCACAATCATAAAAAAAAAACAGTTAAACAGTTACCGATGGCGTAATTTGTTTCTATCTAGTCAATTTGCCTACTGTTCTAAAGGCAGCAATCTTCCTTGAATGATTAGACAATTACCTTAACCTATATTCTACATCATAGTGTAAACAAACAAGGTAAGCCTACTATATGTTAGGATAAGTGGAGTGTATACATTCTAAACACATACTTACCTACTCTATGGCATTAGGAACTCGAAAGTTTATTGCCGGACTTAAAAATGTCCGCCACCTATCCCTGTCTTGAGCTAATTATATCCAGTCCATCTAATTACACCCTATTTATTTCAGGTAGATTCTAATGTTAACCTCCCATCTGCTTCCAAGTCTTCCCGATGGTTTCTTCCATTGGGTTTGCCAGTCAATATTCTGAACAAGGTTCTAGATTCTTCCATTCGTTCTGCTTGTCTTGCCCACTGTAATCTGCTAGAGTTGACTATCCTAACAATTTCTGGTGATGAGAATAAGGTGTGTAGCTCATCATTGTATAACCCTCTCCACTACCTAGTATATTCATCCCTTTTTGGACCAAATCAATCTTAAGCAGCTTATCACATGCAATGTCTCAAACATGAGGATTGTAAAGTGGTCGGAGTTTTAGGCTCTTAGTTCTCGACCATTTCATTTATATAATTATATTAGTTTGCCATTGTTTATTTTGTTAATTTAATACCGTTTTTAAAATCACTAAACTCACTATGGTTGTAATAGGCTCGCAAGTGCCCAGTATTTATAATATTCAAAGACATTTTATAACATTTCATATATCGTTTTACAAAATACCCCCTTAAGTTTATTAGAAATCGTGCTAAAACTATCAAGATACTGAGAGTACTATTCTTATAATATATTGTTATCCAATCATTTAGGCCTATTTTAATAGCCTTCAGCATCTTCAATGCATTATTATTTTCAAGGCCTAATTTAATCTCTATATAACTATCAAATGTTTAGTTATAAGAAAGTGTGAGGTTTAATGTTAATTATCAAAGTTGTAATCAATATATGTTTTAAATTTCAATTCATTAACTTCATTTTTAGGCCTTTAACTTTTAAATCTAGTAGTTTTCATTCTTTTAAAGTCTTTGTTGGAATCTTAGTGTAATCTAAATTCATTACTTTTACCTTTCATTTCTAAGCATCGTGCTGATTTATTTTATTGGTACCCGGAAGCTGTGAGATGCACGTGTGGCTTGCACGTGTAACTTCACAGTGGAAAGGGGATGTTTGGCGCGAACAGCTATCCAATCAGCACATAGAATTTTAGCGTCTGTGTTTGACACTATGTGGAAGGGAAGCGTTAGCATCGAGACACTTGCTGGTTAGCTCGTGAGCTATTAAGACGTATACTAAGAGGTACGAGCAGTCGTTCGTCACATGTTGTCTTTAGGGTGTAAAGAGATGGTTGGAAGAAAAGGGATACCACCATCTGGCTAATTTATCCCAACTTTAACCATATTATGTATATCTTAAAGTACTGATTAACTTTATTCTTTTCATTATGTAACTAGTTGTTTAAAATGTATATTAACTTTTCTCTAAAATAAAACTTTATGATAAACCTGATAAATTTCAATTTCTTTAATCGACTACGTTCACAACACCCCACCATTATTTAATTAACCCTTAGATGCTCTACTGAACCCACTTTCTCCCGCGGACAGTATCTAAAAAGAAGATGGAGAGGAGGGGACTGGAGAAGTTCGACTGGGTAGAGTGTTAACCATTTTCTAAATATGAACATGAGCTAAGGAGCCTTCCTTCACATATTTATCATTTTAAGACACATCCACAAAATTTTAAGTAACATTGTAATAAAGTTCCATACCTGAAATTCAACTGTTTTTCGAACAGCCACCAGATGCTACCGAGTGCCTCCTTATCCAATCCAAGCAATTTTCCATTGTCGCTGTGCTAGAAATGACGAGGATATCTCTGAAACTCTACAGATATTTAGCATGGGCTGTGCAGACATAAGCCACTGAGTTCATTGATGAAAAATATTTTTAATTAGAAGGGGCCGTCAACCGGAGCACAGAAACTTGGTCCAGAATGTCCACAATTTTTAAGGAATTGTCTGTTATTTCAAAATATAATGCATGCTTGTGGAATATGACGTGATCCTATTTAGGAAGGGAGGGAGTATGTGCTAATTGTTAGTACGAAGTTTTTTTTAACCTTTTTGCTTCAACTATTTATCTACACTTCTATCAACTAGAACTCTCGCTTTTGAGGAGAGGGGTGCATTCTGGTGATGAAAGAAGGAACTGCTTCAGAAACCCTAACTATGCCGTATAATTGTTATTATTATTATTCTCTAATACTTATTACGTGTAATTATATATAATTTTACTACTATATAAATACACTTAAGCCTTAGACCTAGATTTAGTTGCTTAAACTCCTTGATATTCTTTTACAGTTTTTGATCCTAGCTCTACAATTATTCTGATACGTGCTTTCTACTTAAAATTAGGTCTTGCTTGCTCTTTTCTAGAGAGGAGAACGCAGTTTTACCTCTGCTAATGGCTTTTTGTTCACTCCAACTACGGAAGCCATCTTTGTCGACGGTATGTTCCATTACTTTCTTAATCGTATTATTTTCCGTCAATAGCGGCCAATGAGAGTTACGTAAGAATTCGATTTAAATTTATTTTTCTAGGACTCGCTATTTCTTATTTTAAATTTCCTTCTTCCATAAATAATCAATATTATGTAAATTACACGTTTTATAATTTAACCGATCATAAATATTATGTGAGATACATTTTTTTTTAATATAGTGCCAATAACACAATTCTTTTCATTTTGTGATAAATACCAATTATCTACTTACATAAATTTCTTCCTTTACTTTTAAAATAAATTTGTTTAGTTTAAGGAGGCATTTTCTCTTTTATAGGTTCACTTTAGGCAAAAGAAATGAATAATAATGGAATCTATTTGGCCGTTAGTGAATTTCTTATCTAAAATAATATATTATCAACGTTCTCAGAAGACACCATTGTTGAGAGAACTAGTCACTATAGCAGGCATTGTCCACCCAAAAGATTCAATTTTATAACTTTAATGTTTCCCAAAGAGCGTTTTTGTTGCAAAAAAAATTGATTTCTTTCGAGTCTATAATACCCCGATATTAACTATTTTCGTACCCTTTCCATTTTGGAAATAAATATTCATAATTTAATTAACTAAGTTGTATTAACCTTCTCCTTGATAACTTATAATAGGGGCAAACCTACTACACCCACCAGTGTTATTGTTGTTTAACCCTCATAGAATGTTGTTTGTTATTCACATCACAGGGGTGGATCCAGGCAGTTTTTTGAGGGGGGGTGGAGGCTACTTACTGGAGTCCTGGGATACGGAATATGGAATAACCCCAAGCTTAAAGAAGGGGGTACTCTCCCAGATTTTTTTAAATTTTAATTTAACACTCAAAAGGGGCGTTTTAAAATCATCCTATACTACTGGAAATATGATAGATATAAATGGAAATATATATAAAATAAAATGTTATTTATAATAGCATCTTTATAATGTTTCTTAAATGTAGGCTACAAGACCATTCTATATTTGCTAGTTTAGACAAGCAGATCAATTACTTGTTGTGGGTCTAAAATTATATAGTTGTGGACATGCAGAAGAACTAAGCCGACAAGTCTGCGTTGCACCAAATCTGTCCTCAGCTATGTTTTGACTAGACACAACGGTGATAATACCAGTTACACTTAACAATCTTTGCAATGCCGCTTGGCTTACAAATCTTTAACCCGTCGCCTGACCATTTGGAGGTAGATTTTAACCCTGACCTCACTATCCCCTAATAACCCACGTTAAACCACCCCTGCCACATCCAACAGGGCTATTTTTTTCATGATTTATACAATACATTTTCTATTGCTTTATTCTACATCTCATTTTAAAAAAAGTCTTATTTTTAATTATTCTGTCTACAAAAGGATCGTCTACATCAGGCATGTTTACAGTCCCCATGCGGCCTTTATCACTGATTCGGGGACCTCGTGTTGAACCAATGCCACCCTATTATTATTTATATAAATTTCCTAAAAATACAACCTAAGAGATAGTGATAATAGAGGATTGGTATAGTTTGAGTAAACCTGGCATTTGAAGTTGTTTTACCAAACTTGTACCCTTTTATTCGACAAAGGTCAATTTTCAAAAGTTTTTGAAACTACGCACCACATAATAATCTCAATGTGTAGCAGAAACTACGTATTCTATTAGAGGTCATAGCCTATCGACACACATTTGTTAACAACAGTGCCTCTTTGGCATACAGTTTAATGACCGGCAATCACACCATTGTTGCAAGTAAAAGGTTTCAATTAAATATATAATATAATATATATTTAATATCATTAATATTTTAACATTATTAATTTAAAATAATTAATTATTATAAATTGTATATGTTATTAATTATTTAATATTATTAATTTAATTATTAACTTACTATAATTAACTATAAAATATTATATATATATATATAATTATAATTATTTGAAACTTTTTACTTGCAAAAATGTTGTGATTGCCAGTCATTAAATTTTGTGCCAAAGGCACTTTTGTTTACAAATGTGTGTTCATAGGCTATGGCCTCTAATGTGTTTGCTCTATATATATACACTTTAACTTTTCTTAAAATATAAGTTATTTATTAGCGAATGTCACCCTCTCTCCATCTCACCTAATACTTTTAATATTTAAAAATCTGGGACCTTTCTGTCTATTCTAATTTAAATCTTAGGCTAAACTCGTTTATTTTTCAATCTAATTGTAAGTCAATTATAATAAATCCTAATTTACCATTTTATCACATTATATTGCATCTATCTCTATTATATTCATTTGAAACATTTTACGTATATTATTTTTTGATCTGAAAAATACTTTAACTTTCCCATATATTCATCAAATGTGTGTAGGAAAATGGTAGAGTGGGATATGGGTGGTACACACTGTATAAGGAGGAAATAACTATATATCGAACCTGGATCAAATTTCAAACCCTGAGTAAGGTAAACAAATCTCACAATCAACTCTGGTTGTACCTACAGATATTCGGATAGCTATCACTGTGGTAAGGTACACTAATCACATAATTAACCCTGGTTATATCTACAGATCTCCGTATGGTTCTCACTGTGATAAGGTACACTAATCACACAATAGACTCTGGTTGTACCTACAGATATCCGGATAGCTCTCACTGTGGTAAGGTACACTAATCACATAATTAACCCTGGTTATATCTACAGATCTCCGGATAGCTCTCACTGTGGTAGGCTACACTAATCACATAATTAACCCTGGTTATATCTACAGATATCCAGATAGCTATCACTGTGGTAGGCTACACTAATTACACAATCAACTCTGGTTGTACCTACAGATATCCGGATAGCTCTCACTGTGGTAGGCTACACTAATCACATAATTAACCCTGGTTATATCTACAGATATCCAGATAGCTATCACTGTGGTAGGCTACACTAATCACACAATCAACTCTGGTTGTACCTACAGATATCCGGATAGATCTCACTGTGGTAGGCTACACTAATCACATAATTAACCCTGGTTATATCTACAGATATCCGGATAGCTCTCACTGTGGTAAGGTACACTAATCACATAATTAACCCTGGTTATATCTACAGATATCCAGATAGCTATCACTGTGGTAGGCTACACTAATCACACAATCAACTCTGGCTGTACCTACAGATATTCGGATGGCCCTCACAGTGACCCCTTGAAGATCGTTCCTCCTTTCGTACATGTTGACACTCGGCCAGATGGTGCGCCCCTTGGGCCACCACGCCCCATAGAGGTCCTGGACCAGAGGCCCGTCTCGTTTCACCCTATATACCTCCGTGAGGTTGACCAGCGAGGTCCGAACCGCAGCCACCAGGAACTCGCAGTTGAACGGGACGTGGAGACCTTTCAACGCCCCGTCGAGCGGTTGGTCCTTCGTGAACAGTAGCCAGATGTAGCGCTTCATGATAATGTCGTCGAGTACCTGTGGTGAGATTCAAACTGTGGACGATTGTGTCGGTGACCACATTGGGAGAGTAACTTATCTTGTTAACACTATAGAGAATATCGACTCTTTGTACATATTTATTTACTTGTACACTTCATTTATCCTTAAAGCTAGCAGTAGTCTTACCTTGACTGATGACATTACCTATCTTATTAGATACACGAGCAGTTTCCAACTGGTGGACCGTGGGGGGTATACGACCCGTAAAGCCTTTTTTTGTTTTGTCCCACGAAATTTCTTGGTAAAGTTATCTACTATAGTACGATAGTTTATGTTCTTAACCGAGAAACGGAAAGTTTTTACTTGCGTGGGGAAAATTCATGAAAGCTACAACTGATGTTCATTCATTAATAAACTTAATTAAGCTCTATTTTTTATAATAACTTGTGTATACGTTGGTTCATATTTCCTTCTACCCCTTAGTCGATTGTGATGCAGCCACCACTAGACTTGTGTATTTAATTGTGGCCCTATGTCATTTTTCAGTTGGAAAACCCTGAACTATACCATAGTGGAACCATGCAAGGTAAGCTTGATATCTTTCAGGGGAAATAAAGGCTACGTTTATACTGAGCTTATAATCATGTATAAAGCATAGATATTAGTACAGTAGCCCCATGGCTTATTTGGTGCTGATTGACAGCTGAGAGCTGATGGCTTTGAAAAGTTACCAGACCAAATTATGTATCCCTACGCTGAATCATATGATCTGCAAGAACATGTGTTTAACAGCTGTCCCTTCTGACGATCAAAATTTAGGTATATACCTTAATGTTGACTATCAGAAGTCAGCTGTGAGCTGTCAGTCAGCACCAAAGAAGCCATGGGGCTACTGTAAATAGTGATCAGCGTACTGAGCACAATTCATTTTTTTTTAACTGTTTATCATGAAACATAGTGATTAAAGCTTAACTTAAATCGATTGTATTATATTAATAGAAATTGTCCTATACTAAATAAGCTCTTGAAAAATACTTCACATGAGAGTTCACTCGAAATCTAAAGTTAATTAAACTGTAACGTTTGAAATATGAAAATAACCTAATCAAATTGGTGCTTGTACTAATAAATCAAACGTGATTTTATTATAGCTATGAATATTATGGTAGACCTACTTCACAATAACATTGACAAAAATTTAATTCAATCATACATGCAGTTTGTAAGCTTTGATGCTAAAACAAATAATATTCTACAAATAAGTATGTCTACCACAAGGCATTTTAAAAATGAACACAAAAGCAAATTTCCCTCTGTGGTTTGTATTGGGCTGGCGTTCAAACGGCTAAAGCCTCTTCTTTCATTATCATTGGCTGATACAAGCGCCAATTATGCTCAAGTACATGCATAACGCATTCAAATATAAAGTTTAATCAACTTTATACATTATACGCTATTCACTAGCATAAATTATTAAAGCTATAATTGAAAATACTGTGTTTTAACCTCTGGCGCACTATGTTTTATGCACTATTCAATGTTAGTTATGCGTTATGCATCAATATAGACCCAGCCTTAACACAAGGCGTATAAAAAGATTCATTAAAATCAAATTAACGTTAGATAGAATGGCAGCAAAATCACAGTAAAAATCACATGTGGAAAAGTAACTTCATCTGAGGTGCGAACCCAGACCTTCCCTTCTACGATAAAACAGACTAGACTAACACCTCTTTCCGTGTGATAACCGATGCGTGTCTGGAATTATCGTTACCACCAGTTATTTCAATATGATGTTATCAAATACCTGTTTCAAATATTCCCCAGGTTTATCGTGTAGACATATGATGACGTACAAGGTAGGACTTTGTTTTTCATATGCGAGTCTATATCGTGGCTCGGTTAGAGAAGACAAGTATACAGATGTGCTTGGAATTCCCAGCCTGGAAAGTTGCTTCTCCAAGAAAAACATCAAATGAGTTTGATAACCTGAAATAGATTTTTTACAAAATAAAACTAGTCTCTATATAAACGTCCGAGAAAAGTAGTGTGGTAGCTTAAAACACTTGTGCTAAACATTGAAAAACTAATATATTATATGTTTTCGATCTGTTTTATACCAATATTTGAACGCTAATATTTATCAGTTTGACCAGTTCTTCGCACCGGTAATCCGCATCAAACTATATGAAATTGTGACGTTCAACATCCGGCTACCTTCATTTTGATAGTTCTTCCATATACTGTACATCGTACAATCTTAAACTAGTTATGCCAATCACAAACCAAAGAGTGTAAGTGAAATTATATACTTTGTTACAGAAACAGATTGAATATTGAGCATCATGATTTACCAAAGATATTCATGGTTTACAAATTATGTCGCCAGAATGTCCGGCAAGGTCTTGGACCTGACGATAGGGGGAGGGGGGTACTTGAAAATAGTTTACATAATTAAACCCAAAACCTTATTTGATTTTAAACAGAATATAAAATAAGAAATTCGTGAAATTGATCAACAAACTTTGCACAATGTCATAGAGAATGTTCTTTTAAGGTCACATTAATTGTGCATTTCTTCCCGAAGTAAGCATTTAACGTGTATTTAAACATGAAGCATTTACATTCAACAATGATTTTTGCAGCTATTATCAAACTATTGTCATCACAATTTTAGTGAACGCTTATAGACCAATGAAGTGCCCCCCAAAATAATCAAGGTGAGACAATTTTAATTTGGGCTTAAAATTATTATATGAAAAAATTCTATATAGTTTAATTTAATTTTTTATCTGTATTTATATTGTTAAATAAAGGCTATATTAATTTAGAGCTGCCTTTGTAAAATTGGGGAATGATGCATTAACGGTCCAGCTATTCATTACCTAAATAAACTAATAGCTCTCTATAATATAACAACAAACATCATTAAAATATGTTAATAGTATTTAAAAATACTGATGTACTTTTATTTTTAATTGTTTACTAAATAAAAGTACAAAACCAAACTTATTTTATTAATAAAATGATACCGAGGAATATAATAATTTGTTTCACTCCTATTCTTTAGTAAAAACAAGATTTTTCTTTTGATGGAACAAACGTGAGTATTTTAATACAATATTTTCAAATAAATATTCAGATTTTTTTAATGGGCTCAGAATTTTAGGATATTGTAGCAGTCACAAAAATGAATAAAAATATGTCTTAGTTCCGCAAACCAAGAGAGGTAATTTTTTCTTTAGGTAATACCAAAAATCGGGATAAAAAAAGGTAATGATTTTGGAGTTTGTATGGCACCAATTTATTATCTTATAACAAAAATAAAGGTGTTCCACACATAAATGTCGCATCTTCGAATAAGACTGTTGAGTGCTCTTTGAAAAATCTCTGGCTTCATTAAACCCATCCGACAACCGTTTTCAACTTTCTGTTGAAGTTTTTGAGGAGTGTGCTAGCTTTCAACAGAGGAGATAGGATTGGGAATGAAGATGTAAGTTCAAGAGTTAGGGTACATGAAATAGTTGAAGAAGTAAGGATGAGATGGTATGGACACGTAATGAATATGGAAGGGGAGATGATTCCAAGAAAATTAATGGATATGAAGTATGTAGGTAGGAACAGATGGCAGCAAGGGTGCAAGTGAGAGGAGGAGAGTAGAAGAGAGATGGAGGCATTTTACTAAACGGACCTGACCACACAGGATGGAAACAGTTTGTTATGATGACGATGATGATGTTGTGAGTCTGATAAATCATTTAATACATACAACTACACTAAACTCTTCAAGTATCCCCATACAAAAATGTCCAAAAGATGACTTTCAAGAGTCCGGGGGTGAGGGCCATGGGACTGGAATTCCTCGACTTACTCTGTATGATATGATTTGCGGACATAAGATTACTAAGACTTTTTTTATTCACTCTAATGAATACTGCAAGATCCTAATGATCTGAATCCTTTTTTTTATAACATCCTGTATATCTAAACATCAGTGCTGTCATCGATCCAGATTGGTCCAATCTGGTGCCTTTGCACATTTTTGACTGTCAGGGCATCGCCCTGGTGCTTTAAAATATTTGGAAACATAGTTTTGAAACGAAAACTCTGCAATGGAGCTTTGCAATGCGTAATGGATATAAGGCCCGCTAGATGAGCTGCACACTCAAGGTATTTTAGACCTTAACAATAACTATTCATTATTAGGGAAAAGGAATCAAGTAAATGCGCTTTTAGCTAGATATTTTAAAACAACTATCTATTTTCCATAGCCCCCAAACAAACCTTACCCCGCCTACTCTAACCTTTCCATTATTATTTTGTATCAGAGTGGTAAGGAGTTGAATATAGAAGAGTTTATTATTTTGAGAGATCGCCTCTACTAAAACCATTCTGATTTGTTGATTCTTACCATGTGCTTGTAGCTCTTAAATCTGTGATATAAATGAGTATTTTTGTAGTGCGTAGC
This sequence comes from Timema douglasi, assembly GCA_901482245.1. NCBI lineage: Eukaryota > Metazoa > Arthropoda > Insecta > Phasmatodea > Timematidae > Timema > Timema douglasi. The sequence goes on along the minus strand of CABEEJ010000235.1, from coordinate 341,461 downwards.
TGTATCAACATTTTAAATTAACAAATTGTGTATAAAGTGCAGAGTATGCTTTAAAAAACATGAAGTTAGTTTTAGTCCAAACAAAACTTCCTTTTGAAAACAAATAACATTAGGAATTTAAATATCTGTAATTTCAAATGTTGACAAACAGATTTGTGAAGATCATAGAACAAGTGACTGTTGTGCGTATTCATTTAATTCTTTCTCTTTTGATGTAAGAAACATACCTGATATTTAGGCAGAGTGAAAAGGACCTGTGATAATTGCTTTAAGAGTTAGAAAATTAATAAATATAGCTAAAACATCATTATTTATAGAATGTATTTTATCTGTAAGACCATTAAAATATAGGTTACCCTTCAATGTTAGACCACTTTAAATTCTTAATTCATATTTTCCATTTTAACATGTTTAAATACAGTGTAACTTCGAATTGTAAGAATGACCTCCCAAGTACCTTTTAAACAGGTCTACACCACTGCTAAACACTATTTCTTATCTTTCTTGCTTTAAATATCTGATCATATATATATAGCTAAGACTGATGTAACACTAGTTTTAGTATAAACTATTATTTTAAACTTTAACTCGAGTAGAAATAAAATATAGTCCATCTATTTTTAACTATTTTAGTTTGAAATCAGTTTTATTTTAATAATTTTTAAAAATTAATTCTACACTCATACTTTAAGCGCGTCGCCTTTTTAAAGAGAAATATCCTCACACTCCTGTATTTCTTACGGGGAAAGCAGTGCATAGTATTTAAACCATTTGTTTTGATTAGAAGTGCGACATTTCACGTGAAACGTTGTTGGAAATTAGCAATAAATATAAGTATATATTAATTTTTGTTTCAAGTGTGGTATGCACGTGTCACAATATTATCGATACATTTATTGTTTTAACCATTAATAAGGGATTAAAAAAACAAGCAAAATTCTAAACCAGGCAATTTATCAATAATCCGCTATTTGTAATTATAAAATTAATCTTATGAAATAACTCTTTTATTATACTTTTATTTTAAAACTACACTGACTATTATCACTGATAAAACTGCATGGTTGCTATTGGGAAACAGCGTTGTCATGCTATTATTTTTACGTGGTCTGTCTTCCCTTTAATATAGGACAAATTGCAACGCTGTATTGTTTATTTTGCTCAGCATATCACGGTCATAAAGTTACAAAGTTTGGTTCTCGTGTTCCTATTAACAAGTACATAATTTACTCAATGAATGAATTATTTTATTTCATCGGTAATTTGTGTTAACCATGTTAAAGTGAAAAAGCTTTATAATTGGTCAAGATAATACTTTTCATATTGTTGCGTAAATATCTGGCGTTATAAAATGTTGGGCATTTTTTTACTGACATTCAACATTTAGTATTTGGCCGTAATGTGTATTGTATTATATTCCATAATAATTGTTTATTAATTATGAGAAATATTAAGTTTTGTAGTGTACATACAATTTTTAAGGCACAGGAAAGAAATAATGGAAAGTAAATAAAATCTTTATCTAGAAAGAAAACTTGATTATTGTGGCAAAACTCAATGTTTTTAGAATAGACAGAGTCCAAAGGAAGATGTATCTTTGTCTGTACCACTCGTGTAATCTCCATGCCTTATTGTTTGCCAATGGAAGCAATCCAAATAAACCTTTTCCCCTTCGTTCTTAACAACCGAAAGCGAGGATATTTGGCAACAGTTAACCGCTAAAGTGAGAGCGAAGATAAAGATTTACATAATACCTGTAGTTCCCTCTTCGTTGAGATTCAGTTTGGTAAAGATATGTTTAAGCCCGGTACGCACGTCACAACTTATTGTACAGAAAGTTGTACAAGAGATTGTAACCTAAAGAAAGCGTCGCGAGAACAGCAAAGGTTGTAAAAGATCGGCTTTGCATGACATAAATATACATGTATATAATTTAAGGGAATAGAACACGTCCTATATCGACCATTTGGATTGTGAATAGAAAACCCTAACTTCCAGGCGTGAACTAATTGAATATATTATGATAACGTATTTACTAGGCATCAAATTATCAGTAAAAACAGTACTATTTAAAGTAATAGTTGTACAATAGTAAATATAAAGATTAAGTGCAATATATTTTTATCATTGATTTATCTATTATCTGTAATTATGCCACCAAAAACAAAGAAACTTCATATAGCATTGGTCACAATATTGTATGCAATCGCATATACCACGTGAACCAATGTAAAGAGAATAAACGTAGCATCATATGGAGAGAGACATCTGATTGGCTGAGCTTATGACGTCACTCAATACACACAACAGCGCACTACACAAAAAGATATATCGAAGACAAAAGAAAGGATTATTATTAGTACCAAGTCTTACTATCCATTCGGGTTATACGCACTTACGCTAATGTGTAATGGTAGGGTGATTGTGAGATGAAATGGAGGACCTACAGTTTTGTTGTGATTAATACACGTCTTGTCAGAGGTGAAGGAAGGGTTTGGCAATCAGATAAATCTGTGCCGGGACCGAGGATTGAACCTTGGAATCCCAACACAGAAGATTTACACCTTACCCCTGGACCACCAGGTCACTCAAACAAAGGAGTTAAAAATCCGGTCTCATTATGGAACATTAAATAAGTAATAAACAAACCTTTGGAATCCACACCAATATCCAACTAATGCTATTACTCTAACTTTTGTTTATATGTGTGTGATGGTGACCTGGTGGTCTAGGGGTAAGGTGTCAGACTTCTGTGCTGGCGGCTGGGGTTCAATCCTCGGTCCCGGCACAGATTTATCTGATTACCAAACCCTTCTTTCACCTATGACAAGATATCTTGTGAATGTGGGGAATGCCAGGCCTCCACCGTGGTTCGGATTCCACCCTACCATTACACATTAGCGTAAGTGCGTATAACCCGAACGGGTAGTAAGACGCGGTGCTAATAATAATAATAATAATAATAATAATAATAATAATAATGTTTATGTGTGTGGCTGTCTTTGTATTAAAATATAACTTATGTGTACTAGGTGACCATTCTATTCTATTTACATCGGTGAGAACAGTCTTGAGGTAAAACTTTTATGCAACCATTGTGACCAAAGATATTTTACACTTTTTTGTACAACTTTGGGTACAAGAAGTTGTGTCGTGTTTACCTTGCTTTAAAGAATACAAAACCCTATAGTTTACAATTTTTCTACTCTCTTAGTTAGGAAAACGCTCTTTAATCATTATAATACTTTAATGTTTTGTTTCAAAAGAATAGTTTTATACTCACTATCCCCAACCTGACTTTGACAATATAAAACGAACACATTGTCGGCACTGAAATGTTGTTTCATAGCGCGAATAGTTCCGCCATACATTGCAGCTGTGTGTTGAAGATCAGCTGTGAGGCTTCCTAAAAACATGACCCGAGTAGTTAAAACACAGCAGAGCCACGTCCATCGTATTCCCATTACAATAGATTTATACTAACCACTCTGTACGAGAAGGCACCTCTATAAGTAATATCAGGTACATATTGCTTTTATTGCATCCAATTTTATGTCGGTAAAGAAGAAATACAAACAAAAAATGAAGTAGGTTGCGTGGAACATTTCATTATGATTTAAATTACATTGACACAACCATTAATGTTGTTTGTACTTGTCATATATAATTAGCCACGAGGTAATGAATGCCTACTCACTTTTTTGATCGTGTCACCTATTGTTTACTTTAGCTAGGACGGTGTGGGCTTATTATGAATCGAGTCTTGGATTTAGATCTTGATCGTATGTGTGATTTCCAAATGATATTGATAAATTCATATTAATATTGTTCATTAAATAAAGTAATAACAAACATAAATATATTGGATATATATATATATATATATATCCAATATATTTATGTTTGTTTGTTGTTGTTTGTTATGTTTGTGTTTGTTATATATATATAGGCCCAATAATTTTTTTTTTAGTAAATTCCATGGATTCATCCCGCAAGCGAGCTATACCGACCAAGCGGCCGCCGCATGTTGATAAAGCTAGCGCCAACATTTGAGGATAGAGGGTTTCATTTGGTCAGCACAACGATCCCTCCAGCCTTAGATCTAAGTTATTTAAACCGTAGCCACTCCGTCTGTATCCAAGTAGCTCTACGTGTGTCCACACGAGCTTGGATCGAGCCTGATCCAGGCTCACTGCTTCACAGAAAAATTATGAAGCGCTAGGAATCTAACCCGTGACCTTTGAATCTGTAGCCAGTAACTCTTACCACTAGACCCCAGGATAATGTATTTGACGTCATATCAATATTTACCCGCGGACAAAGGTGTCAGTACATTTTTGTATGGAATAGTTCATTTAATTCACATCAATATTTATTAACGCCTCTGTGGGCCCGTTGACAAAGGTGTCAGTCTCATCTTATCTAGTTTTGTGGTTACATGTAGTTAAGGGCTATAATCATGGATGAGTGTATTGAGGGATGAATTTTCCTAATGGTTTTACAATCTCTTTCGACACAATGCTGGTACATTTTACCTAAAATAGACCTTTCCAATCCGTACCTTACTGGTGTAAATATGTGAATAGCCTAACATGTAGTAGGACGTGGAGCATAGGGGAAAAAATAGCAACGAATACTTTTTTAAGGTGTACCTATCTTTAATAGCTTGTTTACATTTCATAAATCCAAGCGTTAATTATCTGACTAATTACCTCTTTCTGATGTGTTTATGCCCCACAGGAGGTAAATCGTATTGACGAACTGCAAGGTCAACAGTGTTAATCGATGCATGTTTTGTGTCGGGTAAAGTTTTTGATTGATTACTTTACTGGTTGGAAAACTCTCCGGAGAAGGATTCGAGTAAACATCGCTACGTGATGGTTTCTTACAATCTTATTTATAGCAATATTATCTCACATCTACAAGTTTAGCAGGACATTATTTTCTAACTCTTGTAAATGAAACATATACACACATTTTGAGGCTTTGAGTACATCAGTGTCATAAAGTAATTTTAGTAGGGTATTTTTTTTTTGTTCTAGTTTGTATATTTGAAATAATGGAGGATTAAGTATTGAATAAATGTGTTTATATAAACCTAGAGAGAGAAATGGAAACAAAAATGTGCCAAAATCACTCCCATGGTACTCGAATAGGTATTTAAGGTTGAGCCCCTGGACAAATATATTCCTTATTGGCTAAAGAACAGTTAAAACCTCGATTATCCGGATCGTTTTGATCCAGGAGTATTTTGGATGATTCAAGGATAGGATACCAAAGTGATTTTCATAGAAAAAATAATATATTTAATATGTAAAATGTAAAATTGTGTAAAATGATAGTTAATATTAATTTGCATGTACATTTTAGTTTCGTTATTTTGTAACATAATACGACAAAGATTAACTTATTAATCTTAATTGTATTTAAAAAAAATATTATCATGATACATGTAAAATCATCCTAATAAACCAGAGTCCCAGATTATTTAAGGTCAGATTATCGAAGCCCAGTTTTATGGAGGCCAGCTTATCGAGTTTATTCAACAATTTAAAAAATAAATATTTCAAAATTACTTTATTGGTAAAGAATATTACTTGAAATTGAAAGTTACGTTACGACTTAGTGTCTTGGAAAGATTTTAGTATGTTGTCTTCCATGTTTATTCCTTGACATATGTTTATAAACATAGCATTCCACAGCTAGGAAGATGACAGCGATGACAGCGCCACAAACAAACAGTGTTAAGATAGGCAAAACAACGGCCAGGTTGACTCTGCTCAGAGAGGTTTCCGTAGTCGGCATCTTGTTGGGGAAATACTGATGATACAATCTGCGGAGTATTCCTCCATCTTGCATCTTCATCAAACTGTGAAACAATGAAGAGAAACCATTTGTTGATGAAGTACTAATGATACAGCCTGAAGAGTATTCCTCCATTGGGCATATTCATCAAACTGCGAAACAATTAAGATAAACACTTTGTTGGGGAAATACTAATGATGTAGTCTACGGAACATTCCATCATCTTGCATCTTCATCAAACTGTGAAACAATGAAGAGAAACACTTTGTTGCGGAAATACTAATGATGTAGTCTACGGAGCATTCCACCATCTTGTATCTTCATCAAACTGTGAAACAATGAAAATAAACACTTTGTTGGAGAAATACTAATGATGTAGTCTACGGAGCATTCCACCATCTTGCATCTTCATCAAAATGTGAAACAATGAAGAGAAACAGTTTGTTGGGAAATTACTGACGACGATACAGTCTATGGAGTATTCATCCATCTTGTAATTTCATCAAACAGCTGTACTAGTGGTCACATGAACTAAACATAACCTCACATGGTCCGGTTTGCCAGTGACGGAGAAGCACGAAGATTGGGTCCCATTCGGGTATATTGAGGGATCTTTTTCCTAAATGTTTTTCGCTCTCCCTTCACGTGAATTGGTGCATATCCCCTCTTCTCATCCTTAAATTGTTAATGTGACTAAACAAGGATATCTCGTGACGGGTAGTTAGACGCGGTGCAAAATTAAAGCATACAAAGCTATAAACACAGCTATAAAACTTATCAGATCTACTTTAACGTATTCATACGTCAAAACCATGTGATCTGAGCCTGTCCATTTTGTTAGATAGTAACATTAATAACATAGTTAAACGTAATTAAATTTGACAACCAGCCTTGTGGTGTAGTTATCAGAATTCCTGGTTGATGAACTAGAGGTCCAGGGTTCGATTCCCGGCTTAAACCTGTAGATCTTTCTCCATGGGGTAATAATTCCAATGGTCATCAAGATTTGGTTGAATATGCTTGTTAAGATCTTCATTGGCTTTACCCTGTCATATTCACGATCAGCATCCTCTCATATTATTGGAGCATGGAAATAGCCTATACGGAAAGAATGTATGGTTGTGCAGTACATTCGGGCGTCCCCTGGGCAACGGTACATTAGTACCAGCTAATCTTTCCTCAAACTGAGGCACAGATTAATCTATCCCAGACACGCCATTGTTGTTAGTATTATTATTATTATCATCAATTTTGACTGCAAACAATTTGTTTGTATTTTCTACAAGGTTATTCTTATGACAATTTGGCTGTACCTTATTTACCCCTTTTACTAAGTAATTAATATTCAATATATTAAAATAAAACCGGTCAGTGCTGCGAGGACTCACTAGAAGTCGATGACCCTCTTGTAAGGGCTGTTCTTGGCCAGCAGTACGGACATGCTGGAGCTTAGAGAGACCCCAGGTAGGGCCACCAAGAGACAGCTCACATTCTCTGCGTACGACAGGGCCACGTCCAAGTCCGCCATGAAGGCGAACTTCCCATCCTTGCAGACCCTGTTCAGACCCTCGGTCACAGAGTGAGGTAGGTCGTCCTTTATAGGATTGATGACACGGGTGTACACCTCGTACAGCGTCGGGTTGCCCTTGTTCTGCGGTGGACCCGTTCATAATTCAAGAAGAGATCTTGTCAATGTCCTTCAAATTACCCTTCATCATCCTGTTATTATATGTTAAATCCACGCACTAGTGTAGCGGTCACGTGAACAAAAGAGTCAGTCTCGTTTTGTCTATTCCTCCGGTGACGGGGAAGATTGGTGTTCAAATCCCAACTAGATGTTTTAAAGAGTGTTTCCCTTTCCCTCTCCCTCCACATAAATTCTGGTAAACTCCCCTTAAATTTTACCTTCTTCGTCCCAGCCCTGATAGTGAGAGTATGAGGACATCCCGGATGGGTAGTAAGACATGGAACATGGATAAATAAATGGCAACATAAAGTCGAAAATAACTTCACGTATAATCTCTTAAGAGTTTGCAAACAAATCGTCAAAAATTCCTTCTCATTAAACTACCTCTAAATTAATTTGTCTCAAAAAAAAACTAGTAGGCCTATATGGTGCTATCTAATATTTAAAGAAATACTCAACAGATAACAATCTTGAACAAAATATTTATTGCCATTTTCAGATAAGTCCCAATTTTTGAAAAATTAGCCATTAGTAATTTTGTTAGCACTGCGTCTTACTGGCCGTTCGGGTTTTACGCTATTAGTAAATTGCCTTTAATTTTAGAGATAGCAATAAAAGCACTGATTTATCCTCGAGGTATGACCGTATAATGTCTAAATATTAAGTTTGAACCAAATCCATCAAACCGTTTCGGTCGCAGCCTCAGATACAGACTTGTAAAAACCACTTTTTTTAGTTCAGGTGATGATAAAACAGCAATCGCCATACTAACCCGCTTCGGTAGCCCCGTGGATTAACGCGCTATTCTCGTGTTGGAGTAGATTTCCAAGGACGGGGATATCGGGGTTCGATCCCGGTTGGGTGCACTGAGAGTGTATTTTCCTAAATTGTCTACCACTCTCCTTCCGCGCAAATGAGGGTGCCCTTCCTATCAATTAAACCTTCTTAATCCCTAAGCCATTAGTGTAATTAGTAGATAGGCGTATAACTTGAGTGGGTAGTAAGATGCAGCCATATTAATCAATGTCAAAAATGTCGTGACTACAATATAGTATTTATATGAGAGAGCAAAACTATATTATATAGTTCAGGTCGTTAATATGGTCCATTCGCCATAGGAGTGGGGGTAACTGACAGCTAGCAGAATATCTAAATACGGTTAAAAGTAAAACTTAATTGAAAACAATTTGTTTGTTGGGAACGTTTTGACTGCAAAAATTAACAACAAATCAACATATTGTCTTGTAGATCATATGTTTTGGCGAATGGATACATAAGAGTAGATCTGGTAGTTTTACCTAGTTGTCAACTACCACCACTCCTACCGAATATGGGATATAGCTGATGCTGCATTAGAACACTAAGCGCATGTTAACCAAAACAAACAATACGGTAATAGCTGTAATGAGCTGATACTGACGTCGAATATGTCGTGCAGTCCGGACTTGCCAACCACCCCGAGTTTGTAAGAGCCGTCATCCACGAGCCCCCGCAGGTCGGTGAAAGGCAGTCGAGGTTGTTGGGCGGTCAGTTCGGAGATGACGGAGGCGGAGTAGGCGGCGGCTGCGGTCATCGCGACCACGAATGTTGACACTAAAACCATCCTGGATGAACTGGCTCTAGGGCAGGCACCGCTGGCTGCCAAGAGAAGACTTATTACTTCTAGACTACCTTTCAATAGACTTAATACTCCTAAACTTCACTTGCAGTAGATTCATTACTTCTAGACTGTATTTCAACATAATAATTGCTCCTAGACTTGGAAACATATTTATACAGGCTCTCCCAGACTAGTGCGAATTATTCGCAGTGGCAGTGGCAACGAAATTCGCGTGTTCATTCACACCGAGGCGTCAATTTAAGTCGCAGTATTTGTGTTAAAATATACTATAATTTTTCGAATTAAGAAGAGGCAGTTTTGTTACTTACCTTAGGAGCGGAAGAAAATGTCAGGTTAGTATTTTTTTTCCAGCACGGAATAGAGTGGTTTTTTTTATCTAGTTCACAAACTATTTTCGATCATTGTAACCCTACTTTTAATAATCGGGATTTTATCAATTCTGAAACTAGCCTATATCAAATTCAAAATACTTGGTCAATTATTTTTTTTGTATTTATCGTGTTATAAATCATATAAGATAGGATTAATTTCGAACAATATCTATTAACTTTTCTTGTTTTCGCCATTGTTTTTAACTTGCGGTAAAGACGTGGCAGCGATATTAAAAAAACGCGGTGAACAGTGAATGAAAACGTTGCACGATCGCAGTCGCAACTCTACACTACCGCACCGGTTTGAACACGCTGATAAACTCCCACGTATTTACACCACTGCGAATTTATCAACGCGAATTATTCGCAGCGGCAGCGAATAATTCGCTCCAGTCTGAGGGAGCCTTTACTGATAATTATTTCATGACATAGCCCCTGTATTGAACGCGACTGACTTTTATCTGCGACTGTATGTGACCGTGACGTCACTAAAGGCACAGGTGTTGCTGTTTGAAAAACATGTTAGCTCTGTACGCTATAGTTTAATGCTCGCTATAGAAGGTATATATATATATATATTATATATATATTGCTATTGCCATATATCTATATATATATATATATATATATTGCTATTGCCATATATCTATATAATCCTTATTAAAACTATTATATAAGTTTCATTAACTTCTTTATCACGTTCTTTAACTTCTTCTTGAAAGTGAAACAACCTTGCATGCAGAAAGCTCCAAATATGCAGAGAAGCGAGTTGTAGAAGCTGAGCATGTACGGGCCTTCAGCTGCGCTGTATTTATAGGCTTGACGGTAGATAAGAGCCATCACGGCGCTGATCATCAGTATCGCGGCGAGGATGAATAACCATAGTGTCCGAGCGAAGGGATTCAGGTACGAGCCCCAATTCAAGGCACCGTTTTGTTCAGGCTGCCGGATGAAGACATTTTGGCTGTAACAAAAAAAATTAAAAAAATGGTGACGTTAATTTACAATCGAACCTGTTCAACGGGAGATGGGAGTTTCGAAATATTTTGTTTTACTTACTCACTATGTGGCATTAGGAACTCAAAAAGTTCGTTTCCGCACTTACGAAATTACGCCACCTATCCCTATGTTGAGCTAGTTCTAGCCAGCCCACCTCATTACACCTTAACTCTTTTAGGTCCATTCATTCAAATGGTATCCTCCCATCTGCGTCTATGTCTTCCAATTTTTATTTTGTAAATAAAACACGTTTATACAACGCAAGAGGTTTTGATATTGTTTAAATGGTCTCACACCAGTGGTTATGGAAATAAAAGTGTCAGTCTCGTGTTGTCTTGTTTGTTGGAGGTAGGGAGGTTTAGAGTCTAATCCCAGATTTAAAAAAGGCAGTTTATTCCTAAATGGTTTCCAGCTCTCCCACCACGCTAATGCAGGAATATTTACTCTTAGCTATACTGTCCTTCTCCCAACACCAACAGTAAAAATATTCATATATCTCGGATGGGTTTTAAGACTTGGTACACAGGAATAGTTCCGTGGAGATCTCTATAGTGGGCGGATGTTTCTCTCCTCCGTTTTATACCTGGTGGATATGAGAGGTAACGTGAAGTCTGCATCGTCCTTCCTGCGAGGGGTGATATAGGTGCGAGTGAGACCCACATCGGCCTCCCCTCTTACAATCACCCCCATCATCCCTGTCCAGCTTCCGTTCTCCAGGACTGAGCCCACACTCTGGCCAGGCACCTGGAGGAACACTGACCTACGGGAATAACAAACAACAAGAGATTATCAACTGCGAGACAAGCAACACACGACTTACAAACTAACATGAGCTAGGACAGTACGCCTGGAACTACACACACCCAGTACTAACGCCTAGATAGTTATTATATAGAAGGAATGACCCGCACACAACTCATAAAGATAATATCAGCATACGACTTACAAACTAACCTAGTTTTGAATAGTTCTATATTACACACTCACCACTAGAGTATTGTGAAAGTTAGCACTTGGACACTGTAATGGATTCAGGGACTTTTTTTAGCACACCATTTTCTTATCTTTGTGTGTATGTCCCAGGTATGGCTGGCGTCCGGGGTAACCACAACTTATACTATTTTAAGGGCAAGGACAGTGGAGGGTTTTAAATTATTCGGACTAGGCTACAAATTACTTCGTTTATTATACAATAACCTGCCCATGTAGTACATTAATTTTAAGCTTATTTTGGTATATATTGACCAGTGTATTCAATATGAGCCTGCGTACTCACGTGAAATTAAGTTCCTGTTCCAAGAGACGCCAGACCATCCCGAAATATCCTCCGGCCACCGTAGTCCTGTTGTTCTCTTCCACCACGGTAGTTATCTCTCTCACCTGGTTTAGACAAAATAACCACCATTCTACTTGTTTTAACTAGGTTACCTGGCGGTCCAGGGGTAAGGTGTCAGACTTCTGTGCTGGTGTCCGGGGTTCAATCCTTGGTCCCGGCACAGATTTATCTGATTGCCAAACCCTTCCTTTACCTCTGACAAGACATCTTGTGAATGTGGGGAATGCCAGGCCTCCTAACTGTAGGTCCTCCATTTCATCTCACAATCACCCTACCCTTACACATTAGCGTAAGTGCGTACAACCCGAACGGGTAGTAAGACGAGGTGCTAATAATAATAATAATAATAATACTTGTTTTAAGCTCTACTCACAAGTTCGACAAAAATAGAGAACGAAATCTGCTTGAGTGGTGCAGAAAGTCACAGGGTATCAAAAAATGTCCGTTGACACGATTCTTCGCAACAATTCCAAACGTGGTCAAAATGGTAAGCTCATTTAGTCTGGTTTGCTGGTGACTGGAAGGTTGGGATACAAACCCTCTTTCTATCTATGCACACGTGGGTGAATTTATTTTAAAACTCTACCTTCTTCCTCCTTATCACATTATTTTAACTAATGTATGTGCGTAAAACAAAACGGGTAGTGAGACGTGGAGAAAAAACAAAAAGTACTTCAACTATAAACATCTAACTGCTGACACTTTTTTGTTTTTTGAGTAGTTATACGGGGGTTGTACTAGTAAACTGATCCTTCCTATTCAATTTCAAACCTAATCTTTAAGTCTAATATACACATTTCTTTTACTGTCTTATTTCGTATGTGGTGGGGGTCATATATATAACGAAGAAGAGAGCACAGCATACAATCCCATCAAGTGGAGCTAATACTGGCAATATCCCACTAGAAAATAAATTATATGAATCTCATGAATTTGTGAATGAATGTATCAAGGTAACTTAAAATATCGATAAATTCATCTTCCTCCACGGGGGGTGAGACTTACATCAAGAACGACTGTCCTCAAGACGATCCCTTGCAAATCTGTCCTCTTCTTGCGCGCCCTGCTCTCCGTGTGCAAGGGACCCCCTTGTAGACTCCAGTTACCGAAATACTCCTTGGAGAGAGGCTCTCCCTCCGCCGTCCTATAGACCTCAGTGAAATGGACCAATGGGCCCGACACCCGCCCCACCAGGAACTCGCTGTCAAAAGGGATGTACGTACCCTCCAAGAAGTCATCGACAGACATCTCATCGTCCTCTGGTAATATGAGCCATGTCAGGCTCTTTGTATTGATGACCTTGAACACCTAGGAGGGATTTAGAGAGCCTTTGAATCTAGAAAGGTAGTAATTAAAATAAATTTAACTGTTATTCTTAATACGTATTACGTGCCATGCTAAGATAATTAACGGTTTATTTTAAGGGATAGGGATTTGGAAGGCAATTTAGAGGGAGTGCAATCAAATAAGCGTCGAGAGAAGATGGAAGGAAGCACAGGGGGGAAAAATCACATGGGGAAACCATGCCCCATCTTCTACCTCCGGTGCACTTAGCCGAAATTCAGACCTCAACTTCCCTATTACTGGTGATTTAATAAATTAATAAAATACCACCTCAGACCAGTTGACAACCGGTTCGGGTGTCAATATATTAAAGTCTGGTTGAAAAAACTATCATAATTATAACCTCTCCCATCCGCCCTCGGCAATGACTGAAACTCGACCTTTCTGATCCAAGTAAGGCTCAAGATTCGTTCGGGTAACTTTTCCGAGCTGGGCAGGAACTGAGGTAACATAATGAGGTGTCATCTCTTGTAGAGTCAACCACATTCTTGAAACAATTTTTCAAATAATACACTCCGCTTATGATTCTTATATACTTCCTATCTTCCTAGGGTTGACACAGGGCTGACCATATAATTTGGAGGCTCTGGGAAAATGGAATTTTGGGGACTTTCTTTTACAAAAGATAATTAACTTATCTTTTAAACTTGTTTATTGACATTATATTTAAACTATGATAGCAAATAAAGATGAAAAATTACCCTTTATTTAATAAGCTACATTATTTTTAACCAAACAATGCAAGATCCACCTCTTTGAAAAAAGAAAAAGAACAGTCTTGTATGCACGTGTGTTGTGACTGCGAGAAGATTTGCTACCTCAAAGAGTGTGTCTGAGGCGAACCATCCTCTTGCACTCCTCACCCCTGAATGATCCTACACTGTCGATACAGCAACTTGCACAGAATAAGCAGTTCTCCTTCCGTTTAACACCCTTCCAGATATTACCTGTCGTAACGTCCGCTGCGTGTCCGTTTCAGTTGACAAGAATACTTTCAGAGGTTTGTTTATTAATTCCGAGTAGTCTTCAATGTAAGGGATGATATCGTTTGGGTTGAGAACGGTCGCTGACACCTCTGCCATTGATAGCCGCTTGAGTAACTCTGCAACTCCTTCGGAGTAAATTAACAGGTGGTCTAGTGATTAGGTATGAACGTGTAAGATCAGCAGACAATCCAAAATATATCTGTACCTACAACTATCTATTACAATTCTTCTAGGAAGAGCCTTAGCTGACAGCTGTAAAAACTACTGGTTCTACTTTCACGTTTTCATACGTCAAATATGTGATCTTCATCTGTCACTTTAGACATTTTCACTACCTATAAAATAATAATATAGAAAAATAATATCACTGTTGACAGTAAAAAAAAATTATTAAATAAAATTATCTTTATATAATAATTGAATTGTACAGTATATATAAAACTACTCTATAGTTAGATTTTTGGTGAAATAAACTTTTAGAATATGTAAATATATTTTATTGCAATGAATATCAATACACAATTTGTACAGCCTTGCAGTTATGAAAATGTCCGTTCGTATGAGACCACAATTCAATTAATTTAAATTAGTTGATAAATGACACATGGACACGGGGATCTAACCCGGGACCTTTGGCTTAGCTCGTCAATATTCTAACACTGAGCTCTCCAGGATTCGTCCCGAGTTAAAGGTAATTTTTCCCTCATAACTTAAGGCAGAGTCTGTGATGGCCGTGTGAAAATCATCGGCTACCATGAGCCATCCTTGATTCCACAGACACCTTCGATTCGGGAGGGCTGTTTCTCCGACAAATTTTCCACAGAAGATTTTAACAAAAGTGAATTTCAATGGACATATCGAGTTGAAGATGGCTGTGGAAGGTAGCAGCTCAAAGTATCCGATAATTTTCACACGTCTATCACAGACTCGGCTATGAGTGAAAAATTGCTGTGATTCCGGAAGGAATCCTGCTTAGCCCTATGGTAGAGAGCGTAATTACGCTTGAAATCAAAGACCCCTGTTCAGATCTCCGCGTCCAGGTGCTATTTTTCAATTAATTTAAATTCATATTTTATTGTTGTCAACAATGATAACATTTTACTATATTATTAGTGTTATTTTATATATACAGATAATGTCTGTCTAAGGCTGCGGTCACTTTGGATGCACGCTTGCGCAAGTATTAGGTTGCGCAAGCGTGCGCAAGAAGTTTGCGCGTGTACTAAGTGGTCACATTGGCTGCAACTAGGTGCAAGTAATCACTCCAGCGAGCTGTCAAGATGGAGTCTTCGGAAGAAGAAGAATTTGTGTTGGAAAATGGTGTGTTGAAATTTTTAATGATGGATGAAGATCCATTTAGGGACGAATGGGTTAACGATTATTTTAAGAATAGAGAGAAAGATGGAGAATATAGCGAGTTCTAAAAACTGAAATTCAGTGTAGGCTGGCTAATGTAGACGTGATTCTGAAATGGGTGTATTTGTTGCATAACATTGTTATTGATAGAGAGGGCTAGTGCAGAAGTGGATAGTTATGTTGCACAAAACCAAACAGCTCCTTCGAGACTACCGGCCAAATGATGACTTGCGTAGATACAATAAAGCTACTGAAAAGGAAATTAAAATCAGATATGCTTTTAAACACTACTTCAATACCAAATAACCCAAACATTGTTCAAATTTTCATAGGCTAACTACTAATAATGAAGCATAACTATTAAGTAGGTAATTATATTATTTTGTGATTTTTGTGATAGTTAAAACAACAATAATTAAGTTGAAATAAAGTTTTTTCGCCACTTTTCAAATTTATCATTTACAAACTTGGAATATCCATTATGGTTCCTATCTCCGCCCACAGTTTCTTTATAATGTATCTGTTGCTATGGTTCTTAGAAGAGGCAGCCCAAATGGTCCTTCTTGCTTCAACGCATGCTATTAGCATATTCATTTCCGTCGTAAACACAAACACACAAGGACAAAATTATCACCTCTTGAAAATCAAGGGAAATAAAATAACTCTCACGTCGATACAGCAAGCGTGCATGAAGAAACAAATTTATTTGATCCGCGGTTGCACGTGCACAATCTTGCGCATCCAGTTCGCACTCAGTGTGACCAGCTCGGGCGCGCCACAATGAGTTTAGATGGATTTACTCGAATTTTGTTTCTTTGTACAAGCTTGCGCACGCTCGCGCATATAGTTTACTTGCGCAAGCTTGCATCCAAAGTGACCGCAGCCTAAGGTGACAGTTACAGATCACAGGGCTTGATCCTTGATGTATAAAAGTATGGTAATTTTTCTAGCAGTCAAATAAGGCCCTCCACTAGAAAAATAGGACTGTACTAATGTTTATGTATTGTAATATTAAACTAATAATGACCACAAATATTGGATGAACCCATGTAGGTAAATAAAAGCCTCAGGTTTGGTTCCAATAATCAGGTTTCTGGTTATAAGCAAGAAACATAAAATACCGTCACAATCTACATCAATACATATAACAAAACTGGTATGTGTGCACATAAAATTTTTTGTGTAATTTCTTTTATTATTATCTTTTTGTTAGTATAAACGATGGGAAGACCAAATAAACAATTTTTAGAATGGTTATTTATCTGTCTGTTTGCTTCCTACCAGTAAATGGTATTCATCGGATCCCATATTTTACCGGGAACAGGGTAAGCTACAGTAGCCCCATGGCTTCTTTGGTGCTGACTGACAGCTAACAGCTGACTTCTGACAGTCAACATTATGTATATACCTAAATTTTGATTGTCAGTAGTGACAGCTGCTAAACACATGTTTTTGCAAATCATATGGTTCGGCGTAGGGATATATAATTTGGTCTGGTAACTTTTCAAAGCTGTCAGTCAGCACCAAAGAAGTCGTAGGGCTACTGTATATACCATCACGCTATTTCGTCAGCGAGAGAAGCCATATCGAAACAACCGGACGTAAGAAAGAAGTATACACACATAGGGGCTGATGTTTGATACTAGGCCAGAAAATCAATTTTGTTTGGCATTATAGTGCGCTCATTACCTCATTTACCTTATTATGGTTTCTTAGATAATAAATTTAAACTATTTCTTTTGGTGTGCATTGTAACAATGCCTCCATATATGAGACCCAATATTGATAAAAGAACTACCAAAATTTAAACTATTTTTGTGTTCTTTTCAACAATCCCTACACGTAAGAGAGCCATTGTTTATTTACTTGAACTTACGTGTTTAATTTAGGTACTTTTAGAGCTATTTAATAATTTTTTTTGTGTTAATTAGGTTTATTTAGTCATATTTCTTAGATAGTAAACTTTAAACTATTTATTTTGGTGTTCATTGCAGCAATGCCTTTACTTAAGAAAGCCATTCTTAATACAAGGACTGAAAACATTTCAACTATTTCTTTTTGTGTGCTTTGCAACAATGCCTTCACATAAGAAAGCCAATCTTGATAAAAGGACTGAAAACATTTCAACTATTTCCTTTTGTGTACTTTGCAACAATGCCTTCACATAAGAAAGCCAATCTTGATAAAAGGACTGAAAACATTTCAACTATTTCCTTTTGTGTTCTTTGCAACAATGCCTTCACATAAGAAAGCCAATCTTGATACAAGGACTGAAAACATTTTAACGATTTATTTTTGTTTTCATTGCAAAAATAATTCCTCCTTGTAATAGAGCCCCTCTTATCATTTTGTAATGGCAGCTTGTACCTTTTCAGTTATAGTATGATCTTACGTATAAATTAGGTTTACTTAGTTTTATTTCTTATATAGTAAATTTAAACTATTTCTGTTGGTGCTCACTGAAACAATGCCTCTACGTAAGAGAGACAATCTTGATACAAGGATTGCCCAAATTTAAACATCCCCCCCCCCCTTACTTCAGGTAGGGTCAAGCGGTTAATATGTGGCATCATCGACACGTAAAACTTTTACCTCGCTTCATACGTGTCTGAAATGGTGTTTTTGGTAATTAAGATGGTTCGTCATAAAAAAAATATGTTCATTTCACCTACTTTAAAGCTTGATTCACACGTTCGCCGAAAATAGACAGCAGAATCTACCTCAGTGGTGCAGCAATTCACTCGCTGTATGTTGACCCATGATGCATTGCAACGCTAACTTAAAACAGTTGATTAAAAAAAATTATTTTCTAGTATATAAACCTATATTTTAGATCATTCTCCCGATGGACGTTTTAAAATTATAATGCTGTGTCGTGGCACAATCCAAAACATTGATAAACACTCTTTACATTAACGGGTTATTTCAAATCTGCTCACAATGGCCTACGAAGCTGTCTGCTTGCTTCTGGCTGTAGAGCGCATGCGTTGTCAATTGCGCATGCGCACTGATTTGAGATAGTTGGTTCTGAGATTTGATGGTTATCCTGTGCCGAACATATCAAGCAGAGCTGACAAAGTAGAGATGAGTTGAACTTTAGCGGAACAGCTCGCGCTGATGAGGTGGAAATCTTGTGATTGGCTTAGAGTCACGTGACCGCGTTGCTTGTCACGTGACTACGTTTTGGTCTGCGCTAGTTTTTCAGCGAACGTGTGAATCCACAGTAATGCGAGTGAAGCCATGGACAAAATCTAGTTGAATAAGATAATTGTTATTTTAAGAGTATTTGTCCAACTTATGTTTTACCAATTTTACTTTCACTTCTTGATAAATAACTCTGAACGTTTGTTTTTCGAATAAAAATTAATCTAAGGGTATTCTACTGATGTAAACTAAAATGTATACCCGAAGAATGTTTATTTTGAACAATAAAAGGGAGAGAATTTATTCAAGGGCTGCTTACTGATAGCTGATTTTGGAAAATTCTGTTGTAAACTATTATACTGAATGAAAAAGTGTGTATTATTGTGTCGTAATAATGATTTTAATCCTTATCATAAAGTACATAGTGATTGTTCTTGACTCACTTTTATTGCAGGTTCCCGAACCGCAAATCAGGAACACTGCCGAGGATTTCAAATGCTCCTTCAGGGCAGCCACTAGGCCCACGATACCAACTGTAGATATCTCGGATCTTAAGATAGTAATATCTTGTATCGTTATCATCAGGAACAGCAATAATCGGGAAGTGGTTCTTTTATTGTTGCAGTGTCTACTCATTCTCGTAACAAGATATAATTTGTTACCTTTTCCTGAGTTTGATTTGTAATTAATATAAGTAATATTTAAGCTTTTTTATTTAAAAAAATCTTTATTCTAATAAACGCTGGTGTTACTTGCTTTTCCCGCCAGTCTAAGCTTCAGTTTACCTACTTAACAGAATTATTACTGCAAAATAGAGTAAAGGGTATCTTTTTAAAAATTTCAATTATTTTGTTCGACCACCAATATTGGTAATATTTTAGTTTATTATCTATTTTATTATTATGACCACTTCTGTGATCTAGTAGTTAGAGCTCCTGACTACAGATTCAGAGTACCCGGGTTCGATCTCAAATGATCTCAAAATGTATCTGTGGAACAGTAGGTCTTGAATGAGGTCAAGTTCATCCTCGTGAGGACAAATTAGAAGCTACTTGGACAAAGAAGTAGCAGCTCTGATTTAGAAAGCTGAGATTAAAGGCTAGAGGGTTTGGTGTGCTGACCTCATGACAGCCTTTATCCGCAAATGTTGGCACTATAATCGCTAACGGTGGCGGCCGCTCGGTCAGTATTGCTCACTTGAGGGACTACACCATGGAATTATTATTATTGATATGATATGCCGCTGATGATCACGTTTATTTTACGTATGAAGATTTTAATATAGCTTTACCGTGTCCTTACTGTTGGTATGGCCAATCTGAAAAATCTGAATCTGAAATTTGAAAATTAAATTCATGCATTATTATTTCTTTTCAACCAAGAAACACAAACAAACAAAATAAAAATTGTTTTTGGTATAAAATCAGGGGGTAATGTTTTTGTCTAAATCAAGGATTATTCACACACTAAATATAAAATTTTATTTTCGTGGATGAAGAGCAAATCTTTCCTAGACTTAGCACAACACATCACCAGATCCTTGATAAAGCTGTTAGGTTTTTTTACTGTACATTTATAGAGCGTTTCGTGAACTTTTTATTTCTAAACTTCAACAAATATGGGTTATGTTTTTTATTTATCTCGCCATCTAGATTCGTTGTCACATAAACATAAAAAAAACTTATATTGACTTTGGTCGTATTTAGTTTACGCCTCAAACTACAAACTTTCGTAAAAACTTTCATTTGGATAAATATTGTTTTACTTGAAATACTTTCCTCCAAACAACTCAAATACTAGTAAATATTATGTCATACTATTTGGATACATTTAAAAAAATAAATGTTATCATATACACATGTTAATACAGGTATTTACGTTTTAGATATATTTTGGATGCTGTATTTTATTTTGAGGTTAAGAGGGAAGAAGTAATTTTAGAAGCTGGTGATAGCTCGCAGGAAACAAAAATTATACCAAAATATAATCTAATATTAAGAAATGAAATTAAGATTCAAAGTAATTCTGTACATATCCAACACCTAAGCTCAGTTGATAGAGTGTCTGTCTATCAAGCTAAGGGTCCCAGGTTCGTTTCCCGGAATGACAAAAAAAATATTGGTGAACTGTGTTTTTACCCTCTCACAGTGATAAATTAACGACCAGGGACTGGATGTTGTGCCTGTTCTAATCTTAAGCCGGTTCGAATCCTTGTTGGCTGTACTGAGCTGGTGTTTTTCTTAGGTGGTTTCCCACCCTCCCTTTGCGCTATTATGGGTATTGTGGGATCTAAATTTTAGTTTACTCACCTTTACTCAATTAGTTTAAATGTGTGGATAGCTTGGATTGGTGGTGAGACGACGCGAAGCACGGAAGACAAGTAAATTTAGAAACCTTAAGAGAACTTGTAAAATGAGAATCTCTTTTGTCACAGGGCGCGAAACAAAACCAAATCCAGTTTCGATCGTTTCTCGTCTAACCATCATATATACAAACACTTTTAATTGCGTGATTAGACTAGAGTATCTTTGTTGTTCTAAGAAACAGGTAATGAGTTCTAGTCACTAACAAAGCTTTAACTTCCTAAAGAACACAAGTGAAAACAATACAACACGCAATGAATAATTCTTTATAGTGTGAGGATCTGTAAGGATGTAGACTTTATTTTTGCCTTCTTTAAAGTTTTCAGTTGTCCATTTAACAACTATAAGAACTGTTATTGCTAAAAATTTAACCTCTCCTGCCTGAATTTGAACCATAGTCTTCCGGAGGCGTTTGGACATTGTCTGAAGTGCAGTGCAATAACGATTATTTGAACAGGCATATTAACCCAGAACTCTTTGCCATAATTATCGTTATTGATTTAACGGCATGTTCCTTATTAGATTAATCTTGTTTATAAGCAACGATAATACAGTGCTTTCCCGAAAATTGGGGCCTTTTCGTGCTGCACTACTACAGCGCTTTCACGGTAGCTGAGACCTTTTTTGACAGTTGAGAAATTTTAGTAAGATTTTGGTAGGATGGGCCATTTTTTCTACTGGAATCCTACTACACTCAAATAATTTACGTTTGCATCCACCTCGTAGTACGTATTATAAATATAAAGCTATGTAAATTAGCTTCACTTTCTTACACACTGGTGGTCAATGGGTCTAGGACGTCAAGATCGCAATTTACTGAATTACCAGGGAGAGGTAGTTTCAAATCTTGTATGGCTGCACTGGAAATGATTAGCCAAGTGTTATTTATCTATGTGATTTTCTCATCCCCTCTTCATACAAATGTGGGTATATTTCTCTAAATTATTTCACTATCCTATTAGTGTAGCTAAAAACTGATAGTCCAGACACTTGCGTAGTATAAAAACATTTTGTTGTTGAATGAACTAATAAATTCAAAACTTTACTTATAAAAGTGAGAATCTATATTTGCGAGCTGGAGGTATAAGGAATTGTTTTTACAGTCCAGTTTTCAAAGAAATGGTCTTATCTGACAGCTAGAAACGCTAATAAATCTACAGTCGTCTATTCATGTCAGTTCATGTGATCTGAAACTTTAAAATAACACTGATAATTTAATAAAATGTTTATCACTGTTGACCACAAAATAGTGTTTGTATTTCAAAAGGCCTTTCTAATTAAAATTGGACTGTAGTAACATTTCTATTGTCATACAAGACCAAAGTTGTCGTGAAGCAGCTAGGTCAATTGATTCAACCAGCAATTATTTAGATTTATGTTTGTTGTTTGACAGGTTTTATTTATTAAACATATACATACTTTCATGAATAAAAACACGTGAAACATAAGAGGGAAAACAGTTAACACCAGCCCCGAAGGGCTCTCGTAAACGGACACGACATGGGATACATAAGACAATCACAACGTGGAAGGGTGTTGGCGCCCTTGCGGGCTGAAAAATACCGTCCTTAGGGTTGGGGTGGGAAAATTTTACAAAAACCCACTTAATCAAGGACAGACAATCCATGAATGAGTAACGTCCACAATTGATGGTGTTGGTGGAGGTACCTAGTTATTTCTACATATAAAATTCTTTAGGAAGTATTAGGAGACTAAAAAATACCAAGAGGTAAAAGGGACATCTATATAGCCCATTCATTAAATCACAGATGGCTCTGCGAGTCTTTTTATTTTTCTTAGTTTATTGCTTGTCAGAAACAGCTATGGAAATGTGTTGCTGAAGTATTAGAATAATAGATAGATTAGGATATATACTAAAACAATATCAAGCAGTAGGTCTATTTATTATGAAAGTGAACACTTCTAAATATAATTAAATCACAGAAGGTATTATCAATAGTTTGTTTTATTTATTGTCTCTTAAATGAGAATAATTTGTTGTTAATAAAACAATATGTTTATCAAGATTGCACTGGTATCCAAATTGTAGGCCTGCCAAAATATATAAAATAAATGAAACAATGCAGGCCTATAGTTAGAAATTTGAAATTAAGCTAGGATTGGAAAAACCTCAGCATAATTGGATAATTTTTTTTTTGTTGTTGTAAAATTTACATTAAAAATTCATCAATATTCTAAAATCTAACTGAATCCACAAAACTTGTATTGGGTTTAAATTGATATTTGCAAAACTATGACTCAACAGATCAATTTTGTATTATTTCAACCAAATTTAATCACTTTCACAGTGGCATAACAAGAAACCTTGTTAATGGGGGTAGGAGGTATTTCTTAATATCAACACTTTTCTAAATTTATGTGGTAAGAATGTTGTTAAATTTTACTTTATAATATTAGATCTTGTTTTATAACCCTGAACTTAAAAAAAACTGGCTTAACATTTCTATCTTTGGACCTACCTGAGGTTAATGTCTTAAAGGATTTATGGATTTCGTTCAAACGTGTTATTCAGATGTAATGTGTGTCGTCTCAAGGTTAAATCGTGATTTGGATTATTTCTCCATAGTTAAGATTTATCTAATAAATTAAATATCGAATTTTGAAAGTAAGTTTTTTTTATTGCTCGATAATTTTTCTCAAAATGTATATATAAGGCATGTTTAACACGATAAATAACACTGAATACATGTTTGTTCATTGGAGAAAAATAATTTTATTTGAGACTAGTTTCCAAATAACTGATTCTTG
This sequence comes from Timema douglasi, assembly GCA_901482245.1. Lineage (NCBI taxonomy): Eukaryota > Metazoa > Arthropoda > Insecta > Phasmatodea > Timematidae > Timema > Timema douglasi. The sequence continues at coordinate 317,680 of CABEEJ010000235.1, read as the reverse complement.
GAAATTTGTTTTGTTTTCTAAATGGCTCTAACTATTTTGTTCAAAATTGATATATATATGGAGGATTTTATTAAAATCCCAGCATTCTTGTTTTTTGTTTAAGAGTATGAATTTCGAATTTTGGAAATCTGAGCTTTTTTAAAAAGGGTTCTAACGATTTTGTTCAAAATGTTTAACTCTAGTGTGTTGTACTTAATAAATAACTAAACATTTATGTTTTGTTGCCACATTTATTTAAGGGCAATTGACAATTAAATGATTTTTGAAAATTGTAAATTGTTTAAAAATAGTTTAACATTTCATATTAAAATCTAATAAGTATTACATATGATTAACAAAATATTTATTTTCTGAGAAGAAGTTACTATTTATTGGCCATTTGCCAACAGGTTTTTTAAACGTTAAAGCTATAATATTATAAAAAAACAGGCCCAGCATGTTGTGAGGGTTTCATGTGCCCTAGATGAGGCTTAAAATTTGCGCCCCAGTTATATTCTGTATCATATAAATAAGCCGCACCTTCTGCATGACGCAACATAGTACAGTAATGAAATAATGTCAAAATACTGAATAAAAAAAAGGGAAAAAAGGTGGTAACCTCCCCTATAGCAAAGTCCCACCCCCATTAATAAATATATTTAGCTCTTGTTCACTTTCTTTTCTCTTAAATCTCAACTCCATGAAGAACCCAGCAAATACAGTAGACCCGCAATTATCCACGCCCTACTTATCTGAGGCTTTGTGTTAATCGAAGCACTCATTCTGTCAAAGTGTCAAATTTTAACACAATATTTATACAATAGTTTATTACTTCAACTTATATACAAATATTCTGTATAATTATTATAACTAGTATAACGTATCATCAGAGTTTTTTTGTATCTGAGGTAGGCTCGGTCCCGATTAACTTGATTAGTCACGAGTCTACTGTACTTAAAAAAAGATAATAATGACACACCTCCTTTAACCATAATATTAAGTGCAATATAAAGGTTTTATGATTTCCTAACAGATGGCAGCACTAACTCAACTAAGTTCATTTGGACTTCTCCCCCTTTATACCATCATCATCATTAACTGTTTCCAGCCTGTTGCTGGGTCAATTTAGTAAAATGTGTCCATATTCCTCTATCATTTCACCATTCTTCTCTTTCTCACTTGCACACTTTCTGTTATCTGTTCCTCACATCTCTTTCTTGGCCTCGTTTGCAGTATTTTTCATACATACCTCAATCCCAACATTTTCTTCGGAATCCTCTCCTTTTCCATCCTCATTACATGCCCATACCATTTCAGTCTTGCTTCCTCTACTATCTCATGTACTTCCTACACTCCTACTCTTTCCTAGATATCTTCATTCCTAATCTTGTTTCTCCTTGTGACAACTTACATTTCCTATTTCACAAAGGAGTAATGGGATCAGGAAACAGATAAGACTTAAATAATTCCCCATTACTTAATTACTTTTTAACTCGTTTGGCAAATATTAACCTCAAAATTTTAATTTTTTACTATCTACTTCAATAAATATTTAAACTTAAATCATTGTTTAATCCATAATATATTGGATATCTAAAAAGACTTTGTAACAACAACACTCAAATACCTCATTAGAATGTGATTTGGCAGATGTTAATCGATAAATTAAAATTTCATACTTTTACCTTTCAACATATTTGAAAGAAACATTGGTAAGTCTTAACTTTTAAATTATAACTACTCCTTACTTTCAACCTCTTAGAATGTTTTCTAAAATGTTCCTTGTATTATATAAAATATTTAGGTAGTTTTCTTTATTTAGAAATAAATAATTATTAGTTTTTATTTAATTTTTTTTTTAAACCATTAATAAATTTTATTTTGTTGGATTGTGGTCCTAGGACTACAGCCCTCCTTGTCATCAGTAATCTAGTCTACTGCAGGAGTAATGCCATAGATCTTTTGGCCACCAAAGTGAGTAATAAATTAATTAAACAAGACATAGTTCTAAAATGCCAAATTTGTGTGACTCTCAATCAATATTGATGTTCTAAAGTGGGCTTCCTATAAAAATCAGGGTTTACTTACTGCATAAGCTTTGTATTCTTAAATTAGTATAAATTTTAATTCTGTCCACACACTCCATTTCTTAATCAGTAGCTATTGTCAACGAATGGGTAAGTATAATAATATTCTCTATCAAATTTTAGGAGCAAATTCTATAAACAAAATCGTTTCAATAATTTTATTCTTTGTTTAGTGTGTATAGTTAAAATAACGATAGCTTTAAAGTTGTATATAAAATACGTGTTTAGAAAATGATTATTTTCGTTAATATCATTGATGTTTTCAATCGATTTACACAGTGATGTTCATTTATTTGTTTACCTGTGCTAAGTTCTCTGTAATTATTTGTAATGACAGTCCTTAAGGTGGGGATGTAAGGAACGTGAGAAAAGGTTAATGTTTTTGTAGTTTTCATAGCAAAATTATTATTTTTTGTCAAAATAAACCTAATATTGCTTTTATACAAACACATTTTAATTTTCTTCACATGGTGACATCAACAGTAGTTGTTAATATCTGTCATGGGAATGTCATTATCTAACAACCTTTTTAAATGAAGAGAAAAAGTGTTCATGAAATTCCAGACACATTTGACAGATATTCAAGAACTGTTTAGGTCACCATGTGAAGAAAATTAAACTCTATGTTTATATAGAAGCAATATCTGAATCATTTTTACCAAAACAATGTTTTGCTGTATAAACTGTAAGAACACTGACCTTTTCTTGTGTTCCCACCTTAAGAAAGTTTAGGATGATCCAACTTTTATGGAGTTCTATGGATTACGGACTTACAAATAGACACTTTGAACAGAGCAATCTAATACTGTAGAGTCTATCACTTCTTATGGATTATGGACCCTACAGATACAGAGTATGTACACTAAATGTTAAAAACATAATTTTTTACATTGTTAAAAACGGATATTTCACAATCCTTAGTTCACTGAATAACAGCAACTGCCAAAATCATTAGATTTTATTTATACAACTTTTTCCCGTTGATTTAGAGAGAAATTCTCAGTTTGGAAATATTCAGGTTTGATAACCTGCTTTTAAAACAACTGAGAAGTGAATATTGATTTGTTTTGTGTCAATAACTAGCCGGCAGCTGTTCTAACAGAAGTTATATTGTAACATAGTGTGAATTACAGTATTATTGTTCTAACCACCACACAATTTTGTAGTCACAAATCATAAATTATTTGACTATCACTTTGTTATTTTCAAAGATAGTGAAATTCTAAGGGTTCGGCCAAACTGGCAAGCGAGCAAATGACTGAGTGACTGTGTGGCCAAATTGGCGAGCGAGCGCGTGATTAGCAGATAGCTCTCGTTAGTTGTTGATGAGGGGTCAAAGGTTTGAATCTTGGGTCAGTGAACTGAGGGTGGTTTTTGACAATTGATTTATTGTTGTTTTCCCATCCTTTATCCACGCTAACGGTGATTCTTATTTGTAAAGGCCTACTTTGATTATAATATTGAAGTGTTTTAACATATCAGTTTTACACACACACACACAGATATATATATATATATATGGTTTATTATCTTACCAATTAAACTAGGTCCTTAGTATTAAGTGTACTAAACCTATCGCTAACTATAAAAATGTAAAATATGTCAAATTGAGAAGTTTTCTTAGCACTCAATGAACCAACATACAATAATATTGCCTAGCGCCTGTAAACTAGACTGTTTTCGCTTGAACACGGGTGCTTGAAAAATAAAACCTGTTTTATTAAAATAAAATTCCACATCAAAGTTAACCAAAAAGAATTTAATATTACTAAATAAAATGCAAGTTTTCTTATCCTTAAAGTTTAACCAAACTTTAACCTTCATTTCTGAAAAACTGCTTTTTTTTAAACTTGTTTTCTAATAATTAATAATATTTCAACAGATTCAGATAAAAAAATATAAAAATACCACTATCTTCAACATCAAATTCTTTATAAGAAAACATTAAAATCTCAATTTTGATTTCTGGAAGATAAGGTTCCTTTTTCTATGGACATTTACTTACATATAAAGTTTTATATGTCTAACTAAAAGACTTCACAAGAGAGTATCATTAGACTTAGCCTATTTAATTTTAATTAGTAACTTAATTCCAATCCGAAACTAGCCTGCGATTTAGTATAGGGCTATCCTCTAATTCATAAATATCCAATAATTCAGATTAGATTTTAGGATGTTCCCCCACCTTCCTCCCTTCCCCTAACACCTAATTTTAGATACTCTTTGGGACATATCCCTAACTATGAGGAGTAAGACCCTTGACTTTTGTGATTTTCTGCTTTTTAAAATATATCTTTCATAAGGCACCTTTTAACCATGAAAGTAACATGTGATTGATCCTTAGACAAAGACATACCATTTCTTAAAAATTTTGGTTTGAGTCTTATTTGATGAGACAGATCGTAATGCCATTATAATAATTGATGAGTCAGTCCATTTATTTGGTTTTGCTGGTTTCTATAAGGTCTGGTCTTAGTGATATGTTGTTTTTTTTATTCTACTAGCTAAACACAACAAAATAAATAGAGGCTTAGTAAACAAAAAAATTTCCAACAAACAAATTATATGCAACCAACCCACTGATTTTGAACTTGGTAGATACCCACACTATAGGACAATGAAAACAAGTGAGATTGAATAGAGTTAACTGGTTTGTAAGAGTTAAGTGGAATTTTGGTAGCTACTCACTTTCGAAAAATTAAAATAATTGAGATTGAATAGAATTAAACTGGATTGAGAGATTTAATGGGAATTTGGGTAACTACCCACACTATAGAAAAATATAAATAATTTGGACCAAATAAAACTAAATTGGGTTGTGAGCTTTAAAGGGAATTTGGGAACAAGAACCAAAATAAAAGAACTAGAACCATCAAAATGTTGTAATTGGCGTATCAGGACTAGAAACTATAGTACCGAATGCTCCACAAAAGGTTATTGGTGACTTAGGATGAGGGATAAATGATCACAAGATTAATCCTAGGAGTGGTTGTTTTATAAAATACATTAATTTGTAATATTCTGATCAATGAACTTCAAACATAACAGCAAACAAAATTGATTTTTTTTTCACTAATTCTTTTTTACTTTTTTCTTTTTTTCACTTTTATTAGTAGATTCACTTTTTTTGGTTGGTTTCCTTTTCCTTGAGAAAACCACACGAAATAATGTTCTCGCGATAATATAAACAACATAAATGATAATGATAATTCCTGCAAGAAGTACTGCAATGACATCTAGCAGTAAAATTTGGTACCAAGGGAGATCAGCTGCGGCGGATCTTAGATGGTGCGCTCCTTTGTGTCTGATGATGTATTCTATCCAATAAATGGCGGTGTCCAATGCAGATAAGGGGCGGTCACGGAAAGCTCTGGCTACTTGTTTAGCATTATCTGAATAGCTGTATTAAGTAAACAAAATCAGGTCGTTAAATTGTGAGCTACATCAATGTGCACATAGACTAAACATCAGGACTTGTCTAGTCTGGTTTGCTGGTAACAAGAAGGTTAGGATTTGAATTGCAGCTGGGGGTATTTAGGGCAGTTCTAAACAAATTATCTCCCACCCTTCCTTTACACATAGGTGGGTACATTTCTTCTAAATTATATCTAAATTCATACACCACTAGCATAATTAAATGTGGATAGCTGTGAGAAAGAGACAGCCGCAAAACGTAATAATAAGCTGATTGTTTTTTTATAAATAGCACACACAACATCAAAGAAATGTGTATAACCCAGACAGGTAGTAAAATATAGTGCTAAAAAAACTCCATATTTTGTGATGGGTAGTTAATTTTAAAATGAATGTGGGAACACCAGTTGTCTTAGAAGTGTTAAAAAATATTTCAAGATATTTATCCATAAGGTAGTTAAATTTGATAGCCATTAGAATAATAACTATAACCATTTTTACAGACTGCCTCTGTAGTCTAATAGTCAAGAGTTCCTGGATAGAGGTATAGGGTTAGATCCCCGGTGCTTCCAGATTTTTCTGTGAAACAGCAGGTCTGGAACAGGGGCAAACTCAGCCTTCTGAGGCCAAATGAAGAGCTACTTGAATAAAGAAGTAGCAGCTCCAGGGGTGAAATGACGGTAATGATAAGGAAGAGGATAAGCACTAATAAAGCTATAAAGTTGGATGGAGTAGAGCTGAGAAAGGTACAAAATGTAAATTATCTTGGAAGCGTGATTGAGGTGAAATATGGGAATAAAGTGGATCCAATAAGAAGAGGGCAGCAGGGAGAGTTGTTCTTTAGGCGTGTAAGAGACCTGCTATTGAGAAGAGAAGTCCCCTTGAAGTGTAAGGAAGTGATGTACAGGGCGTGTACTTTGTACTCATAGTCACATGTCCTGCAGAAACATGGATAATGAATGTAAATAAGACTATTAAGGTGGAGGTCATGGGAATGAATTTTGCGAGGAGCATATTAGCTATCTTGAAGGGGAACAGGTTAGGGAATGAAGTTATCCAAGAAAGAGTAGGAGTACAGGGAGTACATGAGATAGTAGAGGAAGCAAGGCTGAGATGATGTGGTCATATATTGAGGACGAAATAGGAAATGATACCAAAAAGAATTATGGAGATGATGAATGTAGGGGAAAAAAATCACAAGTGAGACCAATAAAGAGATGGGGGGAGCAGATGAGAGAAAGTATGCAAGTGAAGGAGAAAGATGCAAGCAATTAAGGAAGAAAGAATGGTAGAAGTATAGAGGAAGCTGGAGGCATTTAACTAAACTGACCCGACCACAGACATTGTTGATGGTGTTTATTAAAAAGGTATTAAATTTTGTGTACAAAAATGTAAGAACTATATTTTCAAACTGCAAATAAAAATTACTAACTACTGAATTAATTAGTAGTTGCTAAGTAGTTTAAGGCCCTATATTTATATTGCACTTGATCGCCAAACTACATAAAGATCAGTTTGTTTGACAATCAAGTGCAATAGTTTTTCACTCTCTCATCAAAATAAATTAAGTTTGTTTTATCTTGGCTAATTACCTAGATTATGTTGTTTTTATTTTTATTATTATTATTTAGCACTGTGTCTTACTACCCGTTCGGGATATACGCTTTAAGTACTAATTACGCTAGTGAATTAGGAATTGGGAAGGTTTAATTAGAAGAAGTGAACCCGAATTTGCGTGGAAGGAGAGTGGAAAACCATTTAGTAAAAACCGCCCCCAGTTCACCCGACCGAGATTCAAACCTCGATCTCCCCATCCTCAGCAGTCTAGTTCAACACAACTAGCGCGTTAGCCAACTATACCACCGAGGCGGGTGATTATGTTATTAATATTCTCAGAGTTAAAAGGTTGTTTTCTACCAATTCTTACTACCTATCTGGATATACCTATCAGAATATATATATATATATATATATATATATATATAGCTAAATTTTGAAGGAATGGGGATAAGATAAAAATTAAATTAAATGCACCTACATTTGTGTGGAGGTAGTGAGAAACTATTTTGTGAAAAAACTAAGTTCACTCTGCTACTGGGATTTGAACCCTGATCTTCCTGTCACCGGCAATCCAGTCTATTGCAAGACTGATTCCTCTTAGATCTCACAACCACTACTGTAGGGGGTTAAAGTTTTTTTTTAAATCTTGGTTATGTCAAAAGCATCACATATGTAATAGCTATATTTCCCCAACATACATTTGTGTATTTGTATCAAGCTGTGCAAACTATCAGAATTAAAACATATTTTATAGCCACTTAAGGACAACATATAACTCAAGACTAATTTTATTTGACAAACTCACTAAATACCAAACGTGTTAGAATATTAGTCTCACCTAGGATCCTCTAGTACCGTCTTCAGAGCGCTGAGCACAGTCTCCTTGCTGATCTCATTGTAGTCAAGTTTCACAGCAATACCTTTATCGACGAATGTCTTCACGTTCATCTTCTGATCCCCAAAGAGAGGGATGGCCACCATAGGAACACCAAAATAAGCTGCTTCCATGGTGCCCATCAGACCACCATGCGTGATAAACACTTTTACTTTAGGGTGGCCTGCAAGAAAACAACAGTACACTCAGCTCACAGCTGTAGTAAAGGATCTTAGAGATAGAGTAATGTTTAATTGTGAACTGTCATACCCACACTGGTGGGCATGCCAACAAAGATGTCAGTCTTGCAATAGACTGGGTTACAGGTGAGAATGAGGTTTGGATCTTAATTGGGTTTACAGAGATTGTTAGTTAAATGGTTTTCCACCCTTGTTTTAAGCAATTGAGGGTACATTTATGCTTAAAATCTACCTTCCCTAGTAGTGTGAATATGTAAAGAGCCGTGACAATAAATAACAGCCTGAGCACAAATACATAATCTTGCATATCGAGATTAGTTTTTTATTTTCACAATGGTATTGTATCTACTTTACAAGTACTGCAAGTATGGACGATGTTACTCGTAATTTCTCTTTAGCCAGTACCAGTGGTAACATGGTCTAAATCAGCGTGGTCCAACTGGCGGCCCGCAGGTCAAATTTGGCCCGCGCACACTTAAAATGTGGCTTTCACAGTATCCTGGAGGAAAATTAAAGGCAAACCCTCTGTGGCAGATGTGAAATAGCTAATGATTAAAATATAAGTATTTATTTTTTAAAAAAAAGGTGACCTGGCGGTCTAGGGGTAAGGTGTCAAGACTTCTATGCTGGCAGCCGGGGTTCAATTCCCGGTCCCGGCATAAATTTATCTGATTACAAAACCCTTCCTTCACCTCTGACAAGACATCTTGTGAATGTGGGGAATGCCAGGCCTCCACCGTGGTTCGGATTCCACGTTAAACTGTAGGTCCTTCATTTCATCTCACAATCACCCTACCATTACACATTAGCGTAAGTGCGTATAACTCGAACGGGTAGTAAGACGCGGTGCTAATAATAATATTATCACTTGAGTTATTACTAGCGGTTAAGTAATGGAAAGGGCAAAATGGAAACGAGGTGCATGGCCAACTTACTTAGAATCTCAAGCTGTGGCATCCACTTGGCGATCTTGACGTTGTCGGGTTTTTCTGGCATGTCGTCTGCCTCCCACTTCCACAGCACCTTTTGCGGGAGTTGGGCGAAAGCTTGGAGCAGTCCCAGCCGTTTTTCTTCAGGGAATGAGTCAGAACGTACAGTGGAACCCAAACTCAGGTAAATCACCCCATGCTTGGCACCATCCAGGAACTCTGCAAACTCCTGATGAGAAAACAAACACACTTTAAATTTTGTTGTGCTATCCGCAAATGTTGGCATCATCATCGCTAACAGCGGTGGCCACTCAGTCAGTATAGCTTGAATGTGTACTCACACCATGGAGTATTTTTATATATGTAGCAAGGGCCCCCAAACATTTTGCGGGTTTGGGCCCAGCCAAGCCTTAAAAAAATGAGGTGAGGGCAATATGTTTTTTTCATTAAAAATTATAGTTGGACATTAAATGATATAGTAAACAACATATTTTATACTAACTATGGTAAGATAGAAAAATGTAGTTTTATAAGTAGTGGTGTATCAAGCATGTCTGGACTTTGGGCAGAAAATTATGTGAGCACCCAGCTAGTCCTTTCGAAAACACAAGAGAAAGGGCATTGCACCACTATAATTAAATTGATGGATACAAAGTGTGTATGTCCTATGCTTAAATAAACCAGTTGGTATGTTAGTCGCAGGTACACAAAAATGGCTCAGCAACAACATCGCATCCGCAGGAAATGTTGGGGACCACTATTATATGATATGTGTGTGTAAACTAACGATAATATAAAGTTAGTGATGTACTTTGTGAATTTAAAAATAAAATATTTCAAGAATTAATTTAATTTATCTAGGATGGAGCAACTTTTGATAGTCACAAAACATAAAAACTCAAATATCTTACTTTTGATAACTTTTTTGGTTCACTGAGGTGTATTCCACCAACTTCAACCATAGCTGGGACGAAGGGCCGACTATGAAATAATGAGAAGTGAGTGTTGACAAGATGAAGACTTGTGTTCCTCGCTATTTCTTCCAACGGTGGAAGAGAATCTCCAAAATATTTCCTGGCCACTTGTTCACTCTTGTAGCCCACTAGATATTTGTATCCGAGTTTAATTGGCACAAGGGCCACTGTGTTCAGCAGCCTCTCGTAGAAGTTCATTTTGTCAGAGTGGGCCAGGAAATGGACCGGGATGTAGGCGGGATTGTCGGGGTTCCCAAATCTCTCTTGACCCCATGGCATTGGGTAAGAAGTACTAACAGCCACCAATGGCGCTTGAAATTTATGAGCAAAGCCGAGAAAACATTCAGTGTTGAATAATTCCATGATGACAAGGTCGAATTTTTGATTTGATTTCAAAAGCTCTTGTATCTTTGGAAATGATAACGTTGCTTCACAGTTTTTGATGCCGTAGCTGTAAAGTACCCACAAAGTGAGAAAGGGAGTGCCCCCTCCAACCATATCTAAGGACAAAGATTCTACTATGTTATCCATGGATCCAATCAAGCTAATATCTTTATAATTGGCCAAAGGTTTAGGCTGTGGAAAGTGGCTTATGACAACCACTTCGTGACCTCTGGCTGCCAAACCTTTCATTAGGACCTCGTCCATAATGAAATGGCTCTTGGCCAAATGAGGAAATACTCCCAGGATCCTGGCACCATCCACGCAGCAAAACAAAATTGTCAAGGTTAGCAGAAAAATGTAGAAGAATATACGATGTGTTTGTAACATCTGAAACAAATAAAGAAATATGCAACATTATAGTTTCATAAAGTCACTCAATATCCTTTTGGTGACTGGAGTAAAATACAGCTGGGGGCATTTTAGACTACACTCTAAATGTTCTACCGACTAACTTGTACTGCTGTGACAATAGTTATTAACTTATTATTTATATTCTATCATTATTGTTGTTGTCATTACTGTTATTATTATTAATGGTGGTGGTGGTGGTGGTGGTGGTGGTGGTGGTGGTGGTGGTGGTGGTGGTGGTAGTAGTAGTAGTAGTAGTAGCAGCAGCAATAGTAGTGGTAGTAGCAGTAGTAGTAGTGGCAGTGGTAGTAGCCGTAGTAATAGTGGCAGTAGTAGTAGTAGCAGCAATAGTAGTGGTGGTGGTGGTAGTAGTAGTAGTAGTAGTAGTAGTAGTAGTAGTAGTAGTAGCAGTGATAGTAGCTGTAGTAGTAGTAGTAGCAGTGATAGTAGCTGTAGTAATAGTGGCAGTAGTAGTAGCAGCAGTAGTAGTAGTAGCAGTAGCAATAGTAGTAGTAGGATAATAGAATGAACCCATATTACATAACAAAAGCGCCACCAGGAATTGAACTAGGGTCCTTTAAATAAGCAATTCTCAACTCTACAAATACACAGACCAGAAATAGTATTTGTTTCCTATGAAGAACCAGCAAGGTAAAGGGATTGGGAGCCAAGCCCAGATGTTTCCATAACAGTCCTAAATTAGGTTAAATCTAGATTATTAACTTTATTTCACAAACAATTCCTATTCACAAATCATTGCCAACTTTTTTGTGTGAGAAGCTTTGAAATTGTGGCCTGCATGTATTAGTTACAACAGTTTTTAGGCTGTTCAAAAATTGATTACCGGTACTACGTGTTTGGATTCAGCTTCATTTTTCATTGGGTTATAGTACACTTAAAATGAATGTCAGAAACATGTTTTCAGTGTAACAAAGCAGTGCCAAAATGTGTTATTCACAATCAATAGATCAGAAACTGGGATAAACAAATATTAAGAATATAAGTTTAGTGATTAATTAACTAGTATGCACACTAAAACATCTTCTTTGCCTCGACATCATTTTGGTCCTTTTCCATTCATTTTATATTTTGGTTTCTAATATACCTTATTTTTCTGCCCAACAAATAACAAACCCACAAATAACACTTCCTTAAAATATTTACAGTACTAAGTTTAATAGTTTGAAACCTGCTTAGGCGGTGACAATTTTGGGGTGAACAGGATTCAAATTTCGGTTGGGTGTACTAAGGGGAGTTTTCCCTAAATGTTGTTTCTCTCCCCTTTTACATAAATATGGGTACACTTCCTCTAAATTAAATCTTCCTTATCTCATAGCACATTAGCATAATGAGCACATAGGTGTACGGCCCCCAACGGGTATTAAGACGCTTGATTACAAAAATAAGTTTGTTTTAACAACATCACCCACCCTATTTAACGTAACTATAACAAATGGTTAGTTATGTTTTGTTTGGAAAAGTTTACAACTATACACACAAATTAGGCCTATTTATTATTTCTAAAGAATTTGTAAAACACATGTAGCTATTATTGTATTTTTATATTTTAAGTTTTCCCTTCTATATATGAAGAATTGAAGATGCATTCGAACAAAGTTAAACAATATTAGGCCTATACTATGATATCCTGTGGCGTAAGTGAGTACATTATGGTATTTATTATTTGTCTAATGCTGTAAAAAGCGTATCATCCAAACGGGTAGTAAGACGCGGTGCTAAATATTATTATTAATGCTGTAAAAACCATGACTAATTAATCTGGTCATTGATTTGTTCCCATCTCTTGGTGTGTTGATTATAAATAATATGTAAAGTTTTTATAAGTGTTATGTTGCAAAGAGAATATGTTTAAAACTAGTTGTAAGCTCGTCAACAAATAAATAAATAGGAGCTTATATTAATAAATGTATAGCCAAGTAAAAAGGTGTAACTAGACCCATTAAATGAACAGAATTAAGATTTAAGATGAAATATTCTCAAACCAAATTTATTCTCACCATAAATAATAATATTAATTTTTATTAACTTTCCAAAAAAACAAATAAAAAAACAGCGGGCTTATACCGGTCCGCGGACCACTTGTTGTAAACACTGTGACCTCACAATCTAACCACAGAGAAGAGCAGAGCCAACGAGGAAAGTAAAAATTACGTCAGAGCAAAGCGAGCAAAAAGGGCTCTAATAGCTGAGCCACACAAAAATATAATCTTACTATACACCTTGATAAATTATTTCCTTCAGGTACAAAGTAATATGAGTCGGTTATTTAATAATTCCTTAATCAAATTGTTTCACCAAATATTCGAATAATTCAAAATTGTAGTAAGCAAAGATGTAACATAGTTGCACCCACAAGCCACAACAGAAATTATTCGAAGTCGACACTCAACACAGTGAGGTTCAATGTACAATGATATCAGTGTTGCCAACGCTATAGTTTCTAGCGATAGTACCTGGACCTGAAATAGATTGTATTTTTACCGGTAGGATACTACTTTCTGACATTATATTGATAAACCCACCGATTTTCATAAAAATATAAGAATTGATGCAAAATTGGTTACTTTAAGAGATTACTTTTAGAAAATATCCTAAAATTGGATTGTACAGGTGGTGAAATTATATTAAAAGCAGTATCCAGATCATACAGTTGGCAACACTGAATGAAATGAAACCCACGGGGAAGGAACATAATAATCTTCTATACTACATGTCAATGCTCTTCGGTGAAGCTGGACTCTACTGACCTTGAGAGCTTAGAGGACATTAGAAAAATAAAGCTGCAAAAACTATCTAATATAGTGGCGTATCTCAAACGACCAATATTTCTCAATATAGGTTTTCAGTCCCGTTTAGTTTTAGTCTTTCCGTGTTTTATTGTCTGTAGTAGGTAATATCTTTAAGAAATAGCACGCCCACGCCTACATGACTTACAACTTATGCCAGGATAACTAGCCATAACTTTAGTGTAGTAGTTTCATAGATCAGTTAGCCTACGAAATAGCTATATAGTTTATCTCCATAACACGCCTATTGAGTTTGTGAAGTATATTAGATAACGCATTGGGTACATATAAAAATGTAATCATTTAATTATAACAAATTACGTATAATGTTTCACAACAGATTAACACACTATTTATTTATTAATTAATTTATCTTTCAATGGGATTGGGTTCTAGATACATTGTGCGCTGTTCTGGGCCGGTTGAGGGAATTTCATTAAGGAGGTTTTCCGGAGATCTCGCTACTTTGCTGTCAGTCATTACGAATTACATAGCCTTGTTTTAAATATAATAACGTGTATGTCTTTTTTTCTTTCTCTTTTTGCTCCGGGTCTTACTATCCATCCGAATCACACGCACTTAATTAAACGAATGGGGTATGAATGAGAAAGGTATAGTTTGGAGAAAAATATACCCGCATTTGCGTAGAGGGAGAGTGGGAAACCGTTTAGGAGAAACCTAGTTAAGGTAATAAGGTCCTCCTTACGGATCCACCATCGAAATGTAAGACAGAGGATCTGAACTCTATCGCTTTGATGAGTAAACACACACTATTTCATTTCATGCTTTTCAATTCCTTGCCAACAACCCGTCCTCCTTTAGGGTTCTGGTTGAAAGAACCTTTTAAAAAAAATATATATATATATATTTATTTATTTATTTTTGCTGTCATTACTAAGTACTAACACATAATCATATTTTACTTTATACTTAGTTACTATTTTATAGGTATTTATTTGATTATCAAAATATATATTTACAGATCACATGACTATGTATGAATATAAAATATATGGCTATTGTTTACCGGTAAGTAACTTTTAAAACTGTAAAAAGTTTTTTCTATCTAAAACAGATAATATTACTAACTACAATATTATTTTATAGGATCTCACAGTCCGGCGCGAAATATTCGCTGTTGCTTTGATAAATTCGCAGCAGAGTAAGTAGGTGGCGGCTTATATAGGCCTATATCCCTAATTTTGGTTTGAAGAACAGTTTAGAAAATTCAAACGTATTTCTTTGCGGGTCACAATCATGCCATTTTACCATATTATTTGTGTTATTTTATAGGTTTTTTTAGCACCGCGTCTTACTACCCACTTGGGTTGTACGCTCAGTACTAATTACGCTAATGTTCTTAAGGAAATAGCAAAGTTATATTTATAGGAAGTGTACCCGCATTTGCGTGGAGAAAGTTTGGAAAACCTAAGTACACGCGACCTAGATTCTAACTTTAATCTCCCCATAATCGGCAGTCTAGTCCACTGCGGAAGTAGCGCGTTTTAAGCCATGCATGTGTAAATCAACGCGGCAGTGTAGCGTTGCGACTGCGACCGTGCAACGTTTTTATTCGCCGTGGATTTTATTTCGCTGTCCAACGCAGTTTTTTTAATCGCTGCCAAGCTTATTTCGCGAGTTAAAAACAGTGGCAAAGATGTAAAAGCTAGAATAGGGCATGGGGGCTCCGTAATCTCTTTGAAAATGTGTGGTGGTGGGGAGGGGTTGCTCATCTGGAAAGGGGTCCGAAGGCTCTGACCGGGTAGAATCACCCTGTGTGACTTTTAAATCTATTTGAAGGAGGTTTATTTTTCACGGGTATTACTGTTTTGTATGTCTTTCTTTGTTATTATATATAGAAACAACATAGGAGGAACTTAGGTGGAGAAGAACATGCAATTAAAAATTATAGGCAGGCCCTTTCTATTGTTTTTTATTTTATAGGTAATGATACTGTGCAGTGGTGGGGGAACCTTATTTGTGCAAAGAAGGTGATTAGCAACAATAACAAAAGTTTTAATATCTTGGTCCCAAAGCCAAAAGGGGATTTGGAAGCCGTCCTCCAAAAAATTCCCTAAATTTGGATGCCCTTAGAAGCTACACAAAGTGGTCCTCACTTGGAAATATTTACGAAAATTATACTTCATTAGAAGTTATGTGGAATGGTTATCACTCAGAATATTGTTTTAAATTTAAAGTCCTCTAGAAGTTATTTTAAGTACTCCTCACCCGGAATTTTTTGAAAATGTGATGCTGCTATATGATATTTAACTGTTATAACGATACTGGTTTATATGATGATGCGAATGTGGATGATGACGCGTGCATGCCTATTACCATCACACGGTAATTCGATTGAAATCAGCAAAAATTAATGTTTGTGCACGATTTATTTTGTTTATCTCACTCTCACTATTATAAAATTTAATATTACAATACAGTGTTTTTTGTTCATTTACGAACTGACGTGGAGAGCCAGAGCTAGTGGTGTTACAAACTGAGATTTTCTCTCTCTGGATTACTATAATTCTGTGTGATATTATGTTTTCTGCGGAGATTAATTTATTTTGTGATATTACAACTATATTTTTCTGTTGATTACTATACGCACAAGCTGATTATATATGACCTACTCCTTGCTTCTTGGACCCCTTGTCAACAGTGCTAAAACTAAATGTAAGAGAGGGAAGGGAGCCAAGATTTTTTAGAAAATACTATTCACCCCCTCCCTATAATCCGCCATCTCCTAATCCCCCCTCCCAAGGTAATATTTGAAGATTGGATGCCTCAGAAGCTATTTGGAGTGGTCCTCAACCGGAGCGTTTTTAAAAATTACACTTCCTTTTTTTAAAAGAACTGTATAGTAGGCCTATATCTCCCCTCAATTTTTATAAACAAAATTGCTTATCCTCGAGGATATTTAGAGTAGTCCTCCTTCAGTAAGTATTTGAAAATTTTATATCTCTAAAAGCTATTTTAAGTAGTGCTGAACCAGATTTTTTCATAAATTAGATTCCCTAGAAGCTATTTAAAGTGGTTCTCCTACAGAAACTTTTTGTAAGCTATTTAGAGGGTTCTTCACCCATGGCCACATTTAGAAATGTGGCGCCCCTAGGTACATGAGCTGCAGCCCCCCTCCCCTCCTTTTAACCCCCTCCCAACCAAAACATCACACTGTTATTTGTTAACAGGGCCACCGGAAGAGAGTGTGAGTGGGGCGACCACCCCGGGCACCGTGAACAAGAGGGCGCCGATAGGCGTTCCTCGTACTCATTTGTGTTAGTAAATCGTTTAAAAAATATAAAGATTGCATATATTATAAGGGTATTAGATCAGATTCCAAAGGATAATGTGGCCAACTTTTTAAAATACATCTTGTAAACATTGAAAATAAAATTGTATAATGTGTTGTGTTATAATACATCAGTGCAATTAAATCGGTAAAGTGAAAAGAGAAACCACTGTAAGCCGGTGTCACCACTACGACATTAATTTGTTCAGCTGACAGCCCGTGAGTCACAAACCTTGTGATGAAACTTTTCCATCTCTCCACTTTCTTCTGATAAATTGGCTGACACAGTGAATAGACAGATATTTAAGACTACAGATCAATTAATATTTTGATTGTATTAGTTATGATTTATCAAAATGAATAGTAAATAACTGCGTAGTAATATTATGGCCATTTCACAACTATATCAACAATTTATGATGTGTTAATGAACACAAATATTAATGTTGTAGGCCTATTTTTTGATACTATTTACAGTACAATATCCGCTATAATTATATTACCACTGCGCGAAATGGTTGTGCTTGTTTTTGTCTACCACGGCAATGCAATATGAGTGACTCAAATGAACTCTTAACAATACTCTAGCGCTTTGTAACAAGCAAGCTCTAGCTACAATTAAGTCCACATGTGATGTTTTAGTGAGAATTATATTCATTCATGTTGAAGATAAGGGTTTTGGTTTCACATTCCGTGACGTCTTACCTGGAGAATGGTGCTGTTGTAAACAATTTGAATTTTTAAATGTTGCACCCCCAAAAATCTCGCTTCCTGGGCACTGCTACCTTTCAGGTTAAAATAAGTGTAACGGATCAACCCTGTAAAAGCTCATAATATTGTGGTAGGCATCTTAATGGACTTGTAGCGAGGGTTGATTAAATCCTTTTTTTTTTATTAATCATGCATACAACATCATCAAATATAATATCACAACAAAGTTTAACATTGGTTTAAAATAAAACTATTTTATTCAAACAACAATAAGAAAGTTGTTAATAAATATGTATCTTTTTAATTGCATTAGGGTGGCTAAAGATATTTCAAATATTAAATTTGAGATGTGGTTGTAAAACTGTCTCATGTTCAAATTAATCTTAAAATTTAATTGTAAATTTTTTATCAATTTGTTCTTATCTGTGTCAAAAGTTGTAATGATCCTAATTTTTATATTTCATATTTTTTCCAAATTTAAGTATTTATTTTATTTTCATTTTATTTTCGGTATAGTTTTCTATCTATCGATTCAGCCATTATGTTTTACTTAATATAAATACTTTTTCTAGCATTCTATTTGGTAAACACAACACACTAGCGCTATGTTTATTTCGTGTTTTGCTGTTGTCAGTTTCTAAGATTTCCATAGTGATGTCATCCTCCTCCTGTGTTCAGGACGGGGAAGTCCTAATAAAGGAAGGGAATTCTTTACAAAAAAAGAACATCACGTTGTGCTGAAAACTTAACTCGTGTGGACGTAGTCTGACGTTATCCAAATTCATACACGTAATCCTGATTTAAAAAAATTGTGTAGTATTTTTTGGAATTATATATAAATAAATATAAATTAAAAGTTGTTTGGTGAAATAGTAATTTAAATTCAACTTCTTGTAGAGAGTGTGTGTCGGAGGAGCGTGACGTAATGAACATCATAATGGTTGATCAATTTTGATAAATTAAAGAAATTATACTAAAATCATCAGCAATAACAACAGAGTAAAGGACGATTACGATGAATGGAAGGCGCAGATTCACTATAAATTGTTGCCCATCGTGGGCCGTATATTCACATAACATTATAAAAATGTATTTAATTATTATTACCCTTTGGCTTTACTATTATGCTATTTTTTGGTTTCAAGGCAATCACAAATAGGTGTAGTGTTAGCTATTATATTTTTTTGAAGTTTTTTATCGTGTGCGAAAAATATATACTGCAAAATTAGGGCATTTCAGTTTTATTTTAAATTAATTATAAACTTATGTTTTCATTACTTACAATGTTACTATTAGTTTGGTAAAATTATGTTTTTATATATGATTTTTTTTAATTTACTTGGGAAATATTGAGGGGGGCAGGGGGTGCTTAAGATAGTCCCAGCTCCCCCAAGATAAAAACATGGGGGCTTCAAACCCCTAATCCTTTCTGTTCAGGAGCCACTGATATGGCATCCATGGTAGAAGAGGTGGTATTTTACATCAAGCAGAAGGTTATTTATTACAAACATTAACTGATACTTGACAGTGGCTAATGTCAACGTATTCGGAAATAATATTATTGACTTGCTAGTACTATATACTTGGAAAACATTTCGCAGTTCAAATACCTGGGAAATCTACTGACAAAGGATGTCCGCTGCACCAAAGAAATTATTTCGAGGATTGCTATGGCCAAGTAACGTTTCAACATTAAGAGGTTACTATTGACCAGCAAATTGAATTTGGAACTGTGGAAGAAACTGATAAAATGCTACATTTGGAGCATCGCTCTGTATGGAGCAGAAACTTGGACTCCTAGGGAAATGGAAAAAACATACTTGGAGAGCTTTGAAACGTGGAGCTGGAGAATACTTGAGAAGATCAGGTGGACAGACAGTGTGACAAATGAAGACGTCCTAAGAAGAGTTAAGAGAGAACCAATTTTTTATATGATTCCTCGGTGGAAAGTAAACTGGATCGGACACCTCCTTAGGAGGAGCTATCTTCTTTATGATGCCATAGAAGGAAAGGTTAAGTGAAAGAAGAGCCTAGGAAGAAGAATGATTCAAATATTAGATAACCTGAAGGAGAGAAGAAAATTCTGGAGGCTCAAGAAAGAGGCAGATGTAACTAGTCGTCTGGTCAGCTGATGAGAGAAAAGCCCCACGCTGTGACGCCATTTTTGTACCCAGTCACTCCGCAGCCATCTGCTCTGGTCAGCTGTTGATGTTGAGAATGATCCTCATCTTCTTACGTTGTCTCGTCCACGGCAGTCAGCTTCCGTAGAGCATCTCGGGGTTAATTAATTAATGGTGGGGGTAGAGGTATCCAGTCGATTTAAAAAGATGTTGTTTAGTTGAATTAGAAGTTTTATTTTAACACATGATTTACATATTATTATCCAGGATATTTAATTTAAAAACACGAAATGATTTTGCCATGGCTAAAGATAATTTAGCCACCTGGTTTACCTCTCCTATCTCCCATTTCGAGACTCTACACGTGACGAGAAGTGCAATTGATAGTACAGATCTTAACTTTTCGCGTGCTAACAGCTTAGTTCCGTCTCTACCCTTCGCGTACTAATTGCTCAATGTCCTCGTCTGACGCTTTCCTTACAGATAAGGTCAAACAAGGACGCTAAACCAAAGGCACTGATTGGCCAGTAGTCCGCGCCAAAACCTCCCCCTCCCTTGAAAGACTGCACGTGCAAGAACAGGTACGTCTCCCAGCTTCCGGGTTCAGCTATTGATACAAAGCACGATGCTTATAAATGAAAAGTAAAAGTAATAAATTTGGATGACTAATATTCCAACAAGGACTTTAAATAATGAAAAACTATTAGATTATAAATTTAAAGGCCTGAAAATGAAATTAATGAATTGAAATTTAAAACATATATTGCTTACAACTTTGGTTATGATTTACATAACTTATAATTACCATAAAACCCCACACTTTCTTATAATTAACCATTTGATAGTAATAAAGATAATTAAATTAGGCCTAGATGAATGGAAAAGAACAATGTATTTATCAGTTTAGTACTCTCAGTAGCTTGAGTGTATTAATATGTAAACTAAAGGAAAAACTAATATAATTTTATAAATGAAAGTTGAGAGCTAAGGGCCTAAAACCCTGACCCCTTTACACAGAGGACAGGGTGCATAGGTGGTCTAAGTTCACTGGCACAAGGAATGAATCGGTAGTAAGTCAGAACATCTAATAATATTAATACTATATTATCAATAAAAAGTGTAATCAAATGAATCTAATAATACTTCCATAAGAATTACCGTATAATTGACGTTTTCGTAGCTTATTGAAGGAATAAAATAGATTACTAAAACTATTTTCACTTTGTTTAGTGGTTGTGGCAACAAAAGATATTATAATAAATTAAATAATAAATTAAAAAGTATTATATTCATATGTGTATCTTGTAATATCTAGCCATATATATATATCTTTTTAACTTTGAAAGATAGCCATACAAAGTATTAGTTTTAAAATAAAAAGTTGTTATTGTGTAAGACAGCGTATGAACCCAACCGACCAATCTGTTTATTTGACGTCATCAACCACCCTTGTTTCGGCTGGTTTGCCGTCTTAATTGAAGAAAAACATGCCATATTTTAGAAATTTTGCTACGCGCATAAACGGAAATCATCTAACACATTCGCTTTCATGGCCAGCCTGGATTATTACAGTAATGACCTCGCAAATGAAATGAGGTTGACATGGAATGGATGTTTGTGTTGTAATATATAGTTTTGTAGCGATCGTATAGTGGCTGCGTTGTGTTGGTTAAATAAATAAAATATATATATTTAAATTACTATTTATTTTATTGGTTGGCTTCTATTATTTCATTTGATACACATCACGACTCATGCGTGTCGGATAGTGTGAGAGTGGCTATCAACATAATATTTAGGATAAATTCGCAATGTAATTTGCTTTATACGTGGTGTAATATAACCACTATTAGCTAGCACGCCTGATTTTTTATTATAATAACTAGACCCCCGGCGACTACTCGAGCGTCTAACGCGAGGTGTCAATAAATTATTTACAAAAACATGACTCCCGAGAATTGACCCGGTAGCGTCCTTGGCCTAAGCCCATCGAGACAAGAGTAACGAATCTTACCTTACTTGAACGAACTGATATTTTTTAAATATCAGGAAAACACTCCCATTGGTCCTCGTGACTCAACATTACCGAGTGTGTTAATTGTCCTCCTGGACCGTTAGCGATGGTATCTTGTGTGGTCCAAGACAAGGGAAGAAAACCAGCCACCTTAAAAGCTTTTAGGGTGCTTTTGTTTGTGCCATTGATTTTCAAAATATTTCTTTAATACGTGCTCGTAGGTTATTTAACTTTCACTACCCCGTCACCGCCTATAAGGTTGCTAAACACCTCTTATTTATTTTACAACGTGTTAATAAAAAGTTAATCAACTTTCGATTGAAAAGCATTTTTAAGTAAACCATAGACGCCGCTTCTAATAATGTAAAAACAGTTAATAAATATAAACTAAATGTTTGTGTGAATATTTTGACCTAAAAAAGTAACAACCAGCAGATCATATAGTTTGGCGAATGGATATATGACAACTTTTCCTAGCTGTCAGATAACACTTCTCTCGCCGTTGATGCCCTATAGATATTGTTCAAATTAATTCTATTTCATTTAAGTTACCACACTGAGATTACGAAAACATAAAGAAGTAAAACAAAATAAATTGATTTGAATGGGATAAGAATAAAACAAAAATGGTAGGAAGTAGTATTGCAATAATTTTGCTATTCATTATTTTGAATCTGACAGAAAAAAGTGTTAATTTATATTAATATATTAGGTTAATTTATATGTTTAGTTCCTCTAACTTAATAATTATTTGTAGCATTTAAGAAATGAGATAATTAACAAAAATTTCCCGGGTATAAAATTACAATATTGCTACTATGCTGCCTGTATTGGGTCATTCTTTAAATTAGTAAAGATTCAATTTCAGGCTATGGCTGCTTTAAAGATTAAAAAAAACACTAAAAATCGCATTATTAGTCCGTAAATAATTGTGCAAGACACATATTCTATCGAATTGTAGTATTTAGCGCTGTTTTTATTGACTTATAAAATATTCGCCATTTTGGATCCAATATGCCAAAAGCATTTTATTTTCTACAACCCTACTTATACTACAAAGTCTTACATTATAATTCTCTTGATAAATGTTTATCATAGATTGTCTATATGGAAAGGATGTTATCAAAGTTTTTTTAAGCAAAAGCTTAATCTTCAACTTAAATATGAGGCCAGGGTTAATTTTGTCCAGTCACATTTATTGACTTTGCTTCAAACCTTTGTCCCATGGCCATGTTCGAGAGCTCGAAAATCCTACCATCACTGTAATTACCGAAACCACCAACATAAACGCATATAGGGGTATTCTCTGGGTGAACAATAGCCTTGAGCACTAATCAAAATGTATTTAAATAGCACTAGTAGTGAGACCAAATAGAAACTGACCCAGGCCACAGGCTGGTAACAGTAATGAATGTAAAAGTTGGACCCAGTTTGGTCCATACATTTGATACTAACATGTTTGTCATCCATACTGCGAATACAGAAGGAGAATCTCCGTAGATTATTAAACCCTTCAACAAACTGTTTCCAAATTTTCGCTGTGGGTTGGAGTAAATATATATTCTATAATTTACTGTATATAGCTTCACAAATTTATATCAAGGTTCCACTCACTTTTGAAAATACAGCCCCAAAACTATAGGCAATTGTTTAGAAAGTATTCCCAGTGGCAAGAAATATGTAAACGCAATTTTTGTTTGTTTCAGGTAAAAGGGGTTTAAAAAAAGGGATATACAGTTATGCAAGGTAAATCAAATGTACAAAAAAACTGGAAAAGCAGCCAAAAAACCAAAAAATGACCAAGGCCAGCCAATAATGTCAGAGGGGGGGGGGGTGTTGGTGGGCACATCCTATAATTGCTGGAAGCTAGAATAAATTCTAAATGATAAACAGTTCTAAAAGCTCTCTGAAGTGTTTTTTATTTTTCATATTAAAATAACCCCCTAGCTGCCAAAGGTTCAGAAAATTTCTAAAAATCAAACAATTTTTGAATATCTGTGAAGAGTTTTTTATGGTAAAAACCTCCAAAATGCCCAAGTCTAGGAAAATTCTAAATATTTAACACCTCTAGAAGCTCTCTGAAGTGCTTTTTATGGTAACACAGCCTCTTAATTTGTATTTGTATCTTAATTTTGATATTGTTTGAACCATAAGTAAAGCCATATATATTTTGTTCATAAAATTTCGCGGGGAGTTCGAACCCCCAAAACCCCTCTGGCTACGGCCTTTAAAATGAATATGGGCTGACCAAATGAAAGGTTCTTTTTTAAAAAAATTGTTAAATTTAAAACCTCTTCTAACGTCAGTGATATTGGTTCTGAAAATAGTGTTCCTGAGGAACATACATCAGAAACAAATATGGAAACTGGAGAAAGAATCGGAAACAGAAATATCCAATCAGAGCATTCAGAAAATAATCTTACTGGCAAAACAGTAGATACCAAGATAACAACCCAAAAGTTATCAATGACATTCAATCATCGTATTAAACAACATTATCATTATCAGATGTCACATTAACTCCAACCAATTAAGACCGGAAAAAAACCAGGCAGGACCATCGTCTTCTGTAGGTGAAATAATGAAATGATTTTTTTTAAACTGACTAGTGAATATGCCGCAACTGATTACCATTTTTTGGCTAACGCAAAAATTACAAAAACATTTTCCAGAAGGAAATAAGCCCTAACAAAAATATAAATTGCTGAAGCAGGAATTTTTACATTAGAAGGAACTCACATCAACACAATATCAAAACTTTAATACTCTATCATAGACTTGAAAGAGCAAGTGACTCATCCGTCTAGTGATCCTGAAAGATCCTGTCAAGCCTACTCAGCTCCACCAACTATTCAGTAGTCAAGATGAGAAGATGTCTCACACCACAATAGAAAAAACTGAGGACAAACTAAAGGTAATGAATGTCAACTAAAGTGAACCTAGTGTTTCCCGGTATAATAGCGTTTCCGTATTGGTAACCATAGATAATATGGAGTGAATATTCTTTCAAGGTAGAAACTTGTAACACAAATATGAAGACTATTGTTGTTCCACACAAGTTTAAACATTATTATATTATAATAGTTTTAAGACAATTAATGTTAAAATAGGTAATAAGAGTTGTACAAAGATATACTTTTCCCTCACAGAGATGCCTAACCAACAATAATTACTCTGAAATCAATATCGAAGTTCAAACTTGGACATAATTTTAAAAATTACTACCTATAGGATAAAATTATTTCCATTCTGCCATGCTGTCGGGTTATTTAGTCAAAGGAAAAAAATCATTTGAAAAATATCCTTAACCTAAAATTGAATCAACCGAAAAGAATAATAGGCATGTTTGACCTTATAAAAAATATATTGCAAGTCCTAAGACCTAAAATATGAAGTAGGTAATGTTTAGGAAAGTTTGGTCTAAAGTAATTAGTTTTCAAGTCCTATAGTGTGAGAATAAAGTAACTATAAAGTAAAGTAGAATACACATGGTAAAAATAGAGGAATTTTTCAAATTATAATGGGGAATAAACATACAGAAATAAAGTATTTCTAAAAGTGGTCACTCGCCCCCCTTTCCGCCCGTGTTTTACGTGGCTCACTTTAAGTAAACCAAATCCCTACTTAAATGAACGTTGAGAAGCATAACTATGATTACATTTTTGAAGACCGTATCTAATTACTATTATATCAATAAGTTTATATGTTATACTTATTGATCTCTATAATAAAACTGGGTGAACATCTGTGGCTGTAATTTTCGATCTGTCGTCCGCATACCAATGTGTAAGAGAAAAGGAAACCTTCGGGTGTCCCTTTTTTCTCTTACACACATACAAGGAAATGTATGATTAGTTAAATGAAAAATATGTGTTAATAAAAGGTTTGAAGAGCATAACAAAGTTTGAAACTCGTGAGTTTTTTCTTTAAATAAGTTGATGTAGACTAGTATGACTTTTGATTAAAGCTCGTATGGAAGGTTTTATTTCATATCAGAATCCCACCTTATAGTAGTATTTAGGTAGGATAAAAGACGGCCCAGAAAGGAATTTCTATAGCCATCCTAAATGGCCATTTATCCTACCAAAATACTATTATATAAAATAAGATTGTGATACGAAATAAAGCCTTACAGATCGGGACTCCTACCAAAATAAGGGTATAGTATATACTGTACTTCCTACGAGCATATAACCTAAATTATCGTTTAAACGTAAGACTTATACATTAAGTAAGTCGTTCAAACAACATATACACAAAGTATGTCGTTCAAATTAATCTAATAAAGTTTTTAGATAACGTGTTTCAGTATATTTTTCGAACTTTCATCAACATAATATGGTTTCTGAAAGCGACATACAAGATATGATTTAAATAATATAATAATTTAAAATAATATGACAATTTAAATGATTATCTATTTAATATTATGCTTAAGCTTGTTAACCATCATTTAAATTAATTTAATAATTTAAATGGTTATCTATTTAATATTTCGTATATTGCATTATAGTTTCTCTTAACTATTTAGATAATCATTTAATATTTCGTATATCACATTATAGTTTCTCTTAACTATTTCCATTTCAAATGTTTAATTTTTAAATTCACAATTTATAACATATTTTTATAAAATAGTTCGAAATAATATTGCTTTTCCTCAGACTTGAAGATGTTGAAAAATACCTAATCAGTAATCATAGAAGAAAAGTAGTATATGAAATAAGGAGAAGGGAATAAAAGAGAAGAAACCACCTTGCTATCAATGAGTATTATTATTATTATTATTACTCCTTACCAAATAAAAATGAACATTATTAGAAATGTAATTAAGATTTAAAATATCTTAATTCATTATAAATATCGAAATTTCAATCTAATGTGGTTTCCGATACCAATATACAAGCTAATAGCTAACTTTAAATATATTATAGTCTTGGAAGAATGTAAACAACATGAATGATGACTACATATTCAAATAAATTAAAGATTGTATTCTTATTTGTACAGTGTTACCTGTAAACCTTAATTGTATCCTTTAATCTAAATGTTTCTCCAGGCAAGTGTGGTATTATACTTCAGTATTTTCAAACACTAACACTTTTATTCATCAGAGACATGTTTTCGCACAAGAACATTGAAAGAAACCGTTAAATCTGTCCCTCACAATAAAGCAGACGACAAAATTAAGAGTCATGTTTTGCTCCTTTGCAAGGTTGTGTTTATGTCCATCCAGTAAAGATAGTCTTTAACTATGAGTATAGTATAGAGCTCACTTGTTACACTTCGACAGCACATCGAAGTTTCACAATTTATAATATTGGAGCATCATGCATTCACTAGCGCCATTAATTGTCAGACACCGTGCATAATACTGACAATAGAGCTAAAATCCAAAAGTGTTTTACTACCTAGCATTTAGTATCCTTAGTATCATTCACGTGACCTTTGTTAACAAATGACTCCACACTCCGAAAAATTAAATCCTGGGAATATTTTGATGGTTGTATTACTTTAATATTTCTTATCTATGAACTTCTCTTGTTTTTGAGTCATGATACATTTTTAGTGAATTATTATTTTTAAAAGTTAACATTTCATGACATACTTTGATTTAAAATAGAACATTGAATATGGGTAGTACGGATAAAGGTGTAATAACAGGGTTTATTTGTAGACTATGTTCGAAAATGAATCGTTTTGTTATTCATATATATGGGGAAAAGGGGGAGAAAATGAAACTGGCAGAGAAAATCAACACTTATTTGCCTATTACTGTAAGTTTGAATACATTTATTATCATACCTCATATACCTTGGTGCTAGAAACAAGACTTTAGGTTCTGTTTTCTAAATGTTTTGATTTTGGCATTTCCACATAACATTGTGCCTAATTTATAAACAAAACTTTTGACATTTGGGTAAATAACTGCGTCGCATCATGTTGTAATCTGGTGTTAACTCTTCTAAAGTCGTAAGGTTATGCTAGATATTTTTGTGTAAGTAGTATATCAATTATTGATGAAACTAAGGTTTGGGCAATTTCTAGTCACTTACATTTTACAAACGATTAAAAATAAATAATGAAAATAATAAATTAATCTAGCAATCGTTCCTGGATGAGTTTAAAAACTTACATGCAGGTTTATTTTATCACAAATTCAACCTCGTTAAGTTTGGCACACTTTTCTCTGGGATGGTATGATCTAAACTTTTATCTAGAAAGATTGTTTTCAATTCTGCGCACACCACCAACACAACTAGCAGCTTTTGTATGGTTGTAAACAGCAAAACCCTGTTTGACTTAACCTAACTTTGAAGTGAGGGTTAGAACACTTGACACACTAATACTTTACAAAGGCTGTATCCGAATAGTCTACTTATGCAACGTCGCGTTGGCTCGTGGCATTGATAGCTGCATTGGCAATCACATGACCAAGTGTAGATCTGTCCGAATAGTCGCGGACTAGACCGATGCAGTCTTCTCGTAATCTTGGTAACCATTATTACGGAAAGATACGAGCCATGCTGTTTTCTCGCGGCGTTAGTGCGGTGTTTGACTGGCAATTGTTTTAGTATTATCGTTTCATCTGCTAGAGCACTGATTTACACAAATATTTTGTTTTCATTAGAGCTAATAGATGGCTTTTACATAGTTTCTAAGTTATTCGGTAGGAAGCAGCACTGCAGACCCAAGTATGTTGCCGTTCGAATAGTTTGATGCAGTCTTCGCTATAAAAATCGTGAGAAGTGTAAAACTATCAAGACTGCATCAAGTCAAGTATACTTGACTATTCGGATACAGCCATAGATTTAACATGTTCATTATTTTTACTATTAAAACTAATTTTTTACACTAGAATAACAAAGTGGTGCTGCAGAAGAGAAAGAAAAGCTTAAGTCACTATTTTGCAATGTAATTTGCCCCTAAGCTACTTACTTGATACATTATTTTTAATTTATCAGTGTAGTACACCAACTTACCTAGTGATCCATAGCCAGCAAGATGGGGATGCTTCCATTGTCTGCACAAGCTATTTCACATTTCAATCAAGCATATTTATAACTGGCTTAAAGTTACAAATATGATTAAATCCTGACCAAGTTAAATATTTTCCAGTCCCTTATTAGTATAAATAACATAAAAATGTTATAGGCCTAAATCAGATTTTCCACCATTAAGTGGCTGAATTTAGGGTGAGATGGAAGGAATATGAGTTAAGGTCTTTATTTTTGAAGTTTTTATGATAAAAAAAACTTGGGCCAAAATAATTCAAATATTGGTTCATTAGATACATACATACTTAATAAAGCCGTTCGCTTATGGAGTAGGCAAGAAACTGTGTACAGGCCTACAGCTTAAAAAAACTCATGATCCGTCCTTATCAAAAACTATCACCTCAGTTTTTGAGACATATATAAAATCTATTCTGCCTGTCACCACATTCAAATGCTTTAATGCGTTCTGAAAGTTATTTTCATTCTTAGCCATTAATACAGCATCATCTGCATATAACAGCACTCTCTCATTCACATTGTTAATTCTTTACACCAGCCGCACCCTCATAAGCATCCCTCATACACTTGTCCAGGAATACATTGAACAACCCTGGAGACAACACAACCTTGTCAGACAACACCCTGTTCAATGTCAAACCATTCGCTCAACGCTCCATCCACCCTAACACACTCCTCAATTATACACTACCATAATTGCATTTACTAACCATCCATCCACAGCATACTCTCTCAGAACATTCCATAACATAATCCTATTCATCCGATTGTAGGCCCTATGATTTCTCCAGATCAACGAATGCAAAATAAACTTTCTTCTTTACTGCCATGCATTTCTAAATCATTTGTTGCAATGCAAATATTTGTTCCATGCAACCACATTGCACAACCCAAATCTTGTCCCCAGTTTTTTCATGCACCCTCTCAATTAGAGCTCTCCTAAAAACTTTATTGGTTATACTCAACAAATTAATTGCCATATAATTCTTACATTCACTCTTACTGCCTTTGCCTTTGTATATATAAAGGAACAATGAAAGCATTTTACCACTCATTAGAAGCATTAAAAATTCCAGTACACACATTGAACAGCTCACACAATCTGGCAAGAAGTACCATGTCGACACACTTATGAATTTCACTTGTGATCCCATATACACCCCCAGCTTTGCCATTCTTTAACACTTTCATAGCTTTTAACATCTCAACCTCATTAATTATGATAAATTTATGTATGATTGTGTCGTATCGTTTATTAATCAATTACATACTGTATTTGGTAGTTTTCGATGGGTTTGCAGATGTACCATGGAAATTGATATAACGGGGTTTAGTAGCCCTCCGTTACCCCGCTAAATTGAGAGTTGACTATGTTTATTTTATATTGATTATAATATCTTAGGGATGAGTTTATTATAGGAAATGCACCAGAATGATCGAGGAAAATCACATGTTAATTTCATTATTGTCAATTCACAATTTGTGTGGGCTACTTAGTCTATACAGTACATATACAATAATTAGGATTGGTTAAAACGTTTTTTAAATTAAGTAATACATTCTTCTAAAATAAAATGGATACCACATTTAAACTCAAAATTGTATTTTTGGTATTTCCACTTTTTTTTCTTCTTTCATTCCATTTAGGGCCTACAGCAACTATTACCAATTTTTCCTTCTAGAAAATGTATGTTATTCATTTCTCATCCCTTTTCCAAATGATTCTTAAACACGTGTTTACCTTGCACAATAAAACATGACTCCAATGACAAATTAACACTCTTCATTTCTAAAATTTTCTCAAACAAAATTTAATGCCTCTATAATTATATTTATAATATCTATTAGGTGTCTGGAAAAATGAAAATTTACTCTGGAAAACCTGGAAAACACAGGGAATTTTGTAATAAGAAAATGGTGGCAACCCTTTAAATGTTGAAAATTAAACCATATGCAGTGGCAGCTTGTTCATAAGAGCTGCAGAACCTCTCACAATTTTATATATCTATATATATACTAGCTGACCCGGCAAACGTTGTTTTGCCATATAAATAATTTTTAAGTAATTTCTAGTGTAGACAAAAAATAGCTTACTTATTGTAAGTGTGTAAGAATGTGGTATATGCGTGAAATAGGCATGGAGCGCTGTGAACGATGAGGGAATATAAAAATAACAAAAGGCAAACATTATTTTTAAGTTATTATAATTTATTCCTTAAAATTATATATCATTAATTAATCAATTACGACAGTAACACTAACAAACAATATCAATCTCTTAATGCCATAGCGTGAACAATATTTTTTGTTAGTCCATCTTTAGCTAACACAAACAAACTGGATGGTTTACCCACTCGAGAGCATGCCACGTATAATTGTCCGTGTGAAAAACATGGTGTTCTCAAATCTAAGCCACAAATAGACATCGTTTGACCTTGGGATTTGTTGATAGTCATTGCAAATGCCAATCTAATCGGAAACTGAATACGTTTGAATTGAATTGGCACATGACGATTGATCAGTTATCGACCGGGGATGAAAAATGATTAAATTACTAAAATGGCTATTAAAAAATAGGGGTTGGTGATAAAAGGGTAAAAATTTAGGGTTGTAT
This sequence comes from Timema douglasi, assembly GCA_901482245.1. NCBI lineage: Eukaryota > Metazoa > Arthropoda > Insecta > Phasmatodea > Timematidae > Timema > Timema douglasi. The sequence continues at coordinate 286,297 of CABEEJ010000235.1, read as the reverse complement.
GTATTTTTTAATGCGACATAATAAAAAAAATAAAGATATTAAAAAAATGTCTAAAAATTATAGAAAAATGTTAAGGGTGGACAACCCTTATCACTAAGGGGTATGAAAAATAGATGTTGGCCGATTCTCAGACCTACTCAATATGCTCACAAAATTTCATGAGAATCGGTCAAGCCGTTTTGGAGGAGTACGGGAACGAACATTGTGACACGAGAATTTTATATATAAGATAAATGGCTAAAATATACATTAATTAATAATAACAAACGTATTGCAGTAAAATGCTTCAATACAGATTACTTCATGGGAAGCTTCTCTTGCATTGTGAATCAATCTGTCAATCCGAATTACAAATTTTGGTCCTAAATATTAGAAAAATGTATAAAATATTGTTATAATACTATAAGTTTTCATTTAGAAGTCCGAAATGGTACATTTTCGCCCACTTCGACTACACCCAAAATTTCTTCAGACTCCACAGCCTTGCCTTCAACCTCGTCCCCTACACCAATCTCACGTTAGCAGCACCCTACTTTTTCAAACTAATTAAATGCACATTTTTTTACTCTAGAACAATATTTTATATTTTTTTATAACAATTTATTTTTGTCATAAAAACTGAAAAATATGAAACCTTAACCTTGTGTTTATCCTTCAAAACAAATAAACCATTTTCAAGTTGGTAAGCTTTGATTTTAAAATGCAAATTATTAAGTTAATCTTATCAGATGTAAGCCCATTGTAGATGAAAATTAAGATTAGTACACCTGATCATTATTGCAGTAGAGTGATATTTATTTAAACCAATAATATACTTACTCTGCACACACAATTTACAGCATAAGAGCAATTGAAAATACTAAGTTTTAATTTGTGGTTTTAAAAGTATCCCTTGAATTTACCCAATTTAAATTCATCTTTCAGATCAACCCAACCGATCCTCTACCTAAGACGGTCTGTATACCATGCATTGATCGTTTGGAAGTACATCATGAATTAATGGAACAATTTTTGTGGGCGCGGAAACATTTGGCAATAGCAAGTTCTGCAGAGTCTTCTGATGTTAGTGAAGTATTTTTTTTAAAGCTATTAATCACTTAATAAGCTGATATAATATTTATGAATATAGAACTATACATCTAAATTGTGGATGTGTCTGTGTCCAAGGCCACTCGGAAGCTAACTGCACTTGGAGATTGCATCAACTCTTGAATGAAAAGGGTGAAGTAATTTCTGATTCTGACTCAAATTCTAAAATGTAAGGTACAGACACACCTCACATACTTGAACAACATGTTAATACATGCTAGCCTTCTTTCTAATGTACACTCTGTTTACCCTGCAAGGTAATTGTCTTACCTTGACGGAATACACTATGGCCTTATCTTATAAGATACGCCATAGTGGAATATAGCAAGGGTGAAATAAGTATGCATATTGTTAATTATAATTAATTTAAATCCACATTTTTTGGTGTTCATACATGTTAATAAATGCCTTTCTGAAACAGGTAATTATTGAATTTTGTTTAGTTTACCTCTCACTCACTTTGGTGGCCGCATGGTCTAAGGTTCTATTCTCGTAATAGACTAAATTACCGATGACCAGGAGAACGTGGTTTGATCCCGGTCGGCTGTACTGAGGGTGGTTTTTCCTTGATGGTTTCACAATCTCCACACAAATATGGGTATACGTCCTCTAAATAAATTCAACCTTCCTCAACCATAACCCATTAGCGTAATTAATACATTAAGTGTTTAACCAAAGATAATATAATTTACTACCCTACGATGTAATATGTAGTGATGTGTAATAATTCACAAAACATTGTCATCATGGAAACGTGCGTTTTGGAATAAGTATTAAGGGGAAAAAATAGTGTTTTAATAAAAAGTATATACAAACATTTTATAATGACATTAATGTTTAAGAAGTGTGGTCGTCCAGTGTACACAAATTATTTAGATGCAAACTGCTAAGAGATCAAGGACTAATTCAATATTCAAACAAAATGTTAATTTAAAGAAAAGTGCTTTAGATTGGTATATCATAGCGAAATTTAATAGCACTTAAAGTACACACTGAAGCCTCCTATTTCTGTACCAAACCAAAATAAAATCTGCCCATACAAGGATGTCGTTTGTACAATGATAAAAAAAAGTAGTTCATTACAAACTTTTTTTTTTAATAATCATAAATATTTTTTTTAACTTTGTGTTTTCCAACATTTATTATCTAGTACATCGTTAAGTGTGTTTTTTATATTACCAAATTAAACCATTATAATCAAAGGAAACAATAAGTAGAGGAAAATTTAAGATAATTCAGCAATATTTGCTTGGAAAGAAAATAGAACAGACAGTTGCAGTTGGGCCACCTGGGTCGGAACCACCTATAATACATGCACGACCTTAGTTTACTTGGATGACAGCTCAAAAAGTTACTAGAAATAATCCCTAATACATCCCTACACCAACAGTTGACATCTGTCACTTTGGATAACTGAAATGAAGACCTATAGCAATGTATGAATTTACAAATTACTTGGCAAGTAACAAATAAAGGCTATTTATTCAAAAATATCTTGATATAATAAAAAAAAATTGTTCAATTTGACATTGAGAAATTTACTAAAAGAACTATATTTATATTTTAAATGTTTGGTAAACTATCATATAATATTGTTTTGAACTAGAGAATAGCAAATGTACAATACATTTTTTGATAATGTATCTTTATTATAGTTCTCAAGGGTAAAATTTATTTATGCATATGAATATTCAATCAGAAATAATTTAAGAAAATCTAACTTCTTGAATAAAAACATTAATTTCACACAAAAGTGAAATGTTTTGTTTCTTGCATGTTAACAAAATGATATATAGTTTTTTGAACCGAGTTGGTTATAGGCCTACGGCGATTGTTTTACTATATAACAATCACCCATTGCCACAAATAATACTCACTTCATTTAATATCAGGAAAATAACTCATGAAAAGATTGATCTTAACTATTTAAAAATAAATATTGTGATAAAATAACTCTTCATTCACCAAGAAAAATTGGAAAAAGGGTGAGTCAAGAAAAATTGAAAATGCCAAGAAATTCTATACAGGTAATAGAAGTTACCCTAATACTATAAGAACCAATTAATTGGTTTACTTGTGTGAAAAAGTTACATCATTGATAAATATTGTAAAAAAATATATAAATACACCTAGTTCAGGTAACTTTTAACTTCATTTAAAAATATTTTTTCCAAATTGTTTGGGAATTAATAATTCTTATCTTGTGATTTTTCCTTAATTTTATGGTCTTGCACAGAGATACTTTTTTTGTATTTATTCAATTTTGTTGCAGGAGACATCAGGAAGCAATTCAACCAGAAACTGCGAGCTGCATTTGCCTGGCTGCAGTTCGTCTTCTACCCCCTCCCCTGCAAGCGAAGCGCGCCCATCCACCTCGTCTCAAGTGCTAGAATGAAACGTGACAGACTTAACTAGTGACTACAGCATGTTAAGACACAATGAATACATGTGGACGTTAAAATAACATTGTGTTCATAAAGACTAAGAACATAATGTGCGTGTACATGTAAATATGTGATTATTTTAAATCTAATCCCGCCCTAAAATTATCTCCATTCCCTAACCAAATGAGACTTTGAATAAGTACTCAAACAATTGTGTGAATTTCTTAAATGAGGACGTACTCAAACAATTGTGTGAATTTCTTAAATGAGGTGATTTTTTTTATCGTTGTTTGTTTATAGCCTTTATAATGTTTATTTGGTTTATTTAATTTATTCCTGTAAAACCATTAAAAAAAATGCAATGATCAAAACTTTAAGGTCCAGTACAAGACCAGTTTTTCTCTTTAATCTTACAAATAGTTTTTTTAAAGAGGTTATTGAAACATGACAAGCTTAGTCAAGAATATTTAAAAAAAATGGCTGCTTTAGATTTTCCCACCAAAAAAAGAAGTAATTTGAGATGCATCACTGTTATATATATCCTTTGCCTTGCATTGTGTGTGTGTGCACATTTGTGATTGTTTACTTTTATCTATACTTGTTGGGGAGGGTTTGGGGTGGAAATGGGTTGGGGGGAAGAGGAGGGAGAAGAACATAACATAAGAGGGTATTGTGCACCAGATGACCATTAAAATGTCAAGGTTAGCTACTGAGTTGACTGGTTTTGTTGATGAAAAGAAGAAAGTATGAGGCTTAACTAAAAGAAGATATAGAAGGGTATCTCTCATTTGTGATTTTAGTACATTAAAAAATCCATTACTGTTTCAAGCCTATGGTCTGGGCCAGTTTTTTTTTAATTCAAACCATATATTTTCTACTGCCAGCTTGCTGTAGCTTCATGTGCCTTAAAATATAACTTAGACTAGGACAAGCACAACATCCAATCTCCAGCGGTTAATTCATCACTGTAATAGGGTTAACCTACATTTCACCATTGATACATTTTTTTACCATGGCACCCTTAGCTCTGTAGACAGACCCGCTACCAACTGAGCTAAGGATGTCAAACTGATTTTAGAACATGCAAGGTGATATTAAGGACACCTTAATGCAAGAAAATAATAAGTACAGCTTAAAAATCATCAAGGCTCATTATCTGTAAAGAAGCCGGCACCAAATGAACAACTGCACTCTAGATGAACAGTAAATTACTGTTTTTTTTTAAATATTGCTAAATCCTCACATCCAAACATATTTTCATCATTTTTTTAAATTTTGCTTAGGAACATTGAATGGAAATATAATTAATTTCTCTGTTACCATCACAGTATTTTTAAAATTTAGTCCTACCATTTGATTCACTATTGTTAATTTTTTAATTATTTAAAAATAAGCAATTTTATATTTAAATTTTTTTTTTAATATGAGTTTTCTTCACTTTGAAACTCGCTTGAGATCAACTCAAATAAAAAAATTTGAGCTTACAAACCCCTAATCAGTGTGCAAGTAGTGCTTTCTTTCCATACATGGTGTGTGGAGTGCCATCTTCTTGCTTCGGCCAGGCTATAAACATCTTATGAAAACATTGCACACATGATTAATTCTCATAACAACTAGGAAACAAACTAAAACCTTTTCATTCCATGATGATGAAGGTTAAGTAGACTTTAGAACAAACATGATGAAGCAATTTGATTTTGAGTTTGATCAAATCATATGAGTAATAAAAATTATCACCTCTGACAAGACATCTTGTGAATGTGAGGAATGCCAGGCCTCCACCGTGGTTCGGATTCCACGTTAAGCTGTAGGTCCTTCATTTCAGCTCACAATCACCCTACCATTACACATTAGTGTAAGTGCGTATAACCCGAACGGGTAGTAAGACGCGGTGCTAATAATAATAATAATCATAAAAAATACCACTGGTAATAAAATGTTAACATTCTTTCTTGTAATCCATTAATTATTACATACATACTGTAAGTTAATTGTTAAAATTACTGGTCTGGGGCCTGGTTATTGAGATTGTACTATACAGGTTTTTTTTAAAGTTGGCACAGTGAAATATCTTTAAAAAACACTTAAGAAAAAAAATTCATACAAGGTTGCTTAGTTTTTAGATGCTGACAAAATGACATGATTTTTTATTTAGTGGACATCATCTTAGTCAACTATTGTTTTTCAAATGGGACCCTGTATTATTTGATTGCAGAATCATATACTACAAAAAAAAAGTCACTTTTATCTTAACACTTTGTTTACCCGAGGTTTATTTTTGATGATATTTGATTAATTAAAGAAATACATTTGAAAATTTTGGAACTGTTTTTATTTCAATTTATTGCCTACTTAGAGTCTGTAGAGTGTGAACAAATACAAGCAAAACATGTTTATTAGACTAACCTAAAAGTTTGATTCCTATGAATACAAGTTCCCACTAAATAGACTACTTGATTCTTCATAATGTGAGGTATTTTTGTTGTAAATCTATGTATTGTGAGCTATGGACTTTTATTCTATTGCTGACAAAATTGAAATGATTTTAATTTATGGTGAATGTAGAAGAAAAGTTAATGATGCTATTCTACTGGACACTGATCCTTTTCCAGAGAGAAATGCAACATCACGTAGGTCTTTTTTACCATGTAGGTAAAGAATTTGTGGAAATGGAGTGTTCAAGCGGGGGGAGGGGAGGGGGTGCCAAGCAATTGTCACCAGTGAACATAATGAGATCACATTGCTAGATGCAGTAGCTTTTAATCCTCATTTGGTTCTCGTGTGATTAAGAAAAAATATCCAAGCATAGTGTGCTCAAAATATTGAAGCATCATCATATATATCATATGCCATTGTATCAAGAGCTTCATGGAGATTTCCCCAATCGAGTAGCATTCTGCCAATGGGCACTTTAATAATAAAGTAAAAATAAGAGTATTATTCCCTGATGAATTGACCTTTACAAATCATAGGGCATTACAAATCATAGGGCAGTTAACTGACAAAACATGCATTACTGGAGTGTAGAAAACCCACGGTGGTTGAGCCAAGTTGAAAGACAGAACCCTTCTGACTGTGAAATTTTGGTGAGGATTGAACGGAGACAAATTGATTGGCCCCTTTTTATTGACGGTAAATTGAATGGTGACAAATACAAAACCTTACTAGATCAAGGATTGCCATTGCTGCTAGAAAATATAAACATACAAGAACGGCAGAATATGGGGTTTCAGCATTATTCCAGAATTGCACGACAAGTATTGGAACGAAATTGCAATGGATGCTGGATTGGCAGAGGTGATCCAATTAGTTGGACCGCTAGATCACCAGATTTTTTTCTTATGGGGTTACCCAAAAGAAAGAATATACCATGAAGTACCATCAACTCCAGAAAATATGATGGGACGCATTAGAATGGCTTGTAGATATATAGATTGAGACATTCTATAAAATAATCAAATTTTTTTTTTACCAAGCAAATTTGAAAGCGCATCCAAGTAGGTCATTATTTTAAACATTTATAATTTAATGTTTCAACCCTTATGAACAAATGTTTATTTTTTATTTGTGAGAGCGTTTTGCTCATATTTTTTTTTACACTTTACAGATTCTACAGTAGCCCCATGGCTTCTTTGGTGCTGGCTGACATCTCACAGCTGACAGCTAAAAGCTTTGAAAAGTTACCAGACCAAATTATGTATCCCTACGCAGAACAATATGAGCTGCAAAAACATGTGTTTAGCAGCTGTCACTTCTGCCGGTCAAAATTTAGGTATTATACCTAAATATTGACTGTCAGTGGTCAGCTGTGAACTGTCAGTCAGCACCAAACAAGCCATGGGGCTACTGTGAGTAGGCAAAAAAATAAAATAAAAACTGTTACAAAAACATATATATTTCTTTACTTCATAAAATATCATTAAAAATAGCCATTGAGTAAATGAGTGTTTCAGACAAAAGTTACTTGGTTTTTTTCGTAGAACACATGATCCCATTTGAAAGACAATAGTTGACCTAGAGAGGACCTTGAAGACCTCCACTAAATAAAAAAATTAATTATGTCATTTGGTCAGTGTTTCAAAACCAAGCATCTTTGTATGAAACTTTTTTCCTTGCATGCATTTTTTTATATTACCTTTTGCCAACTTAAAAAAACCACCCTGAATATGTTGGTTCTGAACCACCAATATTCAGTATTAAATCTCTAAAACAAATGTTACTTGAAAAATTGAACAAAAAATAATAATTAAAGGATTTGAGCCATGAATTTGAAATGTTCTCAAATCTTAAAATATCCTTATAGATTCAAGGGTCCTGTCTTTAAACCCGATGTTACAGTATTTACACTTTCATTTATTCAATTTTATACAATAGAAAAATAAACACTTCTAACCAAAACATTGAACAATTTGGATGCAAGAGAAACATGCAAGTTGAAGTGGGAGATTGCACTTTTTTTGTTTGTGTAGTCCTAATTGATGAATAGGTATAATCAAAACTAGGCTATGACCATTTGTTTATGTAATGCCTAGCCACCTTAGAAGATTTGGTTTTAATGATGTAGAGAACAAAAAATTAGTGTGATGACTGATGAGTGAATGAATCACTCATAACGTGCCTGCTTAAATAAAACTCTTAATGGGATTGATGCATCAAAACTTTTTAGAGTAAACCAATTATTTTTTCTCAACATAACAAATTTTAATTGTGTTTTAATTAAAAAGAGGCATTTAAAACTGCTTTAATTTTTTTATTTCCTTTAAAAGATATCAATTCATCAAATTAGGTTTATAAAATTTTCCAACTATTAACTTAAGTGTTTTGAGTTTTTATTTTTGACTTAATAACAAACTATTGGATGAACATGTAAATATGTCAATACGATTGCCTGAATACTTTCTAAACTATTAAATATTTACTACTACACATGAAAACTGTATTTTTAAATATCTCTTTTTTTTATTTACTTTTTAACTTTAATATTTATTTCAGATGTAAAGTGTATTTATTAGTTCTGAGTCGTTCAATGTTTGATTGTTGCCTTTAGGAGATTGGATTTTTAAAATAGCTTGAGCCCCATTTTGGGATTACTGTTTTAAAACATCACTTCACTAAGACATTTTTGCGTGGTATTTCATATTTTTCATGGACACACATTAGCATCGAGAGAGTGGAGCATCAATAAAGTAAAAGGCTGACAGGCAAAAAGAAGTTGAGTGGGTCTATATTTTGAGTATGTCTTAGTGTCACAGTAGTGTGAATGGATAGTGAAAAAATAATGTGAGCATGTGCTCAGGACTGGACTACTGTGCCATTCTCATTATGAAATCACTTCTTGGACAAATCCTCACGCTCTGCAAGCAACTTAACTCAAAGCTATTATTACTGTTCCACTCACACTTCTGACCTCAGCTTCAGTAAACCCGACATGTTAGTGTATAGTGCTACTACTGTTAGCAGCAGGAAATAAAAGAGAATAATTTTTTATAACATTACACAGGCAATAAATACACACAATGGGAATGTCCATTCAATCCACTCTTTACAATCTAAAAATGGATTACATTTAACATTTAATAAAATGAGTCTGAATACTAACCTTGTTTAGAACTATGGCCTGCATATAGGTGACATTTTACAATGCCCAATGAGATACAAGAGAACAAATTAGTCTGTTACCATTATGATATGTGGTTACATCATGTAGGTACATTAAACACAACTCATTTTTTCCTTAACTGTACAGGATAGAGGATGGTTATAAAATAGGGGGTAAGAGTAAGGGGTTCATTTAATGATATTTTATTCATTTGGATAATTATGTTTAGAGCACAGTTATTTTGACCAGAGACAAACGAAAAAAAAGTATTTTTGTGGCCTGGGCTATTAGAAATACCACAAGTATCTGAATAATTCTTTTACAATAGCCAGCGGCGCCCAAGTACAAAACAACTGGTGTTGCAGGAGGACCACTTCACTGTCCAGACACAATAAGCTTAAGCTAGCCTTCTATGTATTCTCTATGAAGTAGATAACTGTTAGTTTGGAAGCATTGTAATCACTGGTTCAATTATAAATAACCTATAAACGGTGTAATCAGGTATTATTTTGACCCTGTTGTATTTTAAGATGGTGTTGTTTATTTGTTGGTCTATTATTATATACTTTTCTAACTGTTGTAAAGTCAATAACTTAATCTATTATTTGAGTAGCACAACTTTTTACTGGATATTTTTTGTAATTTACCAAATTCCCCGACTTATTCCTGTTTTTCCCTGACCACTTCAAATTCTCGGCTCATTCCAGTTTTCCTGGATGGTAGACACCCTGTTGTGTCTATTTGACACCCACACACTTTCTATCCCGCTTCACAAATCTAACTTCTATTCTCTCTCTTTTACTGGCTGGAGCTTGTTACTGGAATGCTCTTGATCTAAATAATAATGATGGTTTTTAGAAAAAAAAATAAAGCTCTACAACTCTGTAAAGATCAGGAGAGACTATACAGATCATTCTTTTATGGAAAGCTGGGCGATGTGTAGGTTAGGCTTTACATTAGATGAGCAAGTCTAGAAGAATTATTGGATTAAGTTTGAACACAATTTAATGACAAATCAATATAGTATTCTTTCAAGACATTTTGGGTTCTAAAACTACAGAGGTACGAAATTTACGAATTTGTACTAATATTATAATTATTTTCTTAATTGTTATAAATATATCTGACACTGAATGGATATTTCATAAGCCTATATAAAAAAATATACAATACAACAAAATAAAGCCTTAGAGTAATAACTGTTTCTGGATACATTTTTCTAGTTTTTTCCTGCCTTCTTTTTTTATTACAAACTTATATATTCTAAATCATAAAATAATTAAAAAAACAATAAAACTATGTTATACATAAAAAAAGTTAGACATAACAAATATTCTACATTTTGAATTTAAGCATATCATCATCATCTTCATGTTTCAAGCCTGTGTCCAGGCAAGTTAAGTAAAATGCCTTTATCGTCCTCTATCCTTCCACCATTGTTCTCCTCTCACTTGTATGTTCTGTTATCTGCTCCTCTCTATTTCTTGGTCTCCCTCGAGGTCTTTTTCCTACATGTTCTCTTATTTTCCATCCTCATAAATACATGCCCATACCATCTCAGTCTTGCTTCCTCTATTATTTTATGCACTCCTTGTACCCCTGAATATTTCCTGGATAGCTTCATTCCTTATCGTGTTTCCTCTAATGACAGCTAACATGCTCCTCACAAACTTCATCCCCATGGTCTATACTTTCCTACTCTTACACTCAATCTTCATGTTTTTGTTGATTATGTGTTCATGGGTATAAAGTATGCCCTATACAACACTTCCCTGCACTTCAAGGGCACTACTCTTCTCAATAGCAGGCCTCTTACACACATAAGGAACAACCCCCCCTGCTGCCCTCTTCTTATTTGATCCGCTTTACTCCCACCCTTTTATTTGTTAAAGTGTATATCTTATTTTTAATCTTTTTTTAATAAGTAACTAAGCATCTTTAGTGGCGTCGAAATATAAGTATTTGATAATGTGTGTGATATTGTATTAATTTATATTTGTGCTTCTTTTCCACAATTTCATAGTAATTTATCAGCTTAGGATGATGAGTATGCTTGCTGTCACGAGGAGAAACATTAATAGGAATAAAGCTGTTCAGGCAAGAGTTGGCAATAAGAATAACATGAGAGATAAGAGTAAGCACAGGGTATGGTCATATAGTGAGGATGGAAAAACCAAAAGGGAGACCAAGAAAGTGACGGGAGGGGCAGAATAACAGCATGTGTGTGACTGAGAAGAGAAGAATGGAAGTAAATAAAGGAGGCTGAAACAGTTGTTGTTGATGATGATGATGATGATGATGAAGATTTATAATGTTGTAAATTATAATTGGTGTTTCAAGTTTTATATACAGAATAAAATTTTCACCTAACATAAAACATATACATAAAAGTTGGTGTTAGTAAAATGTTTGTATCTTTAATTCGGTTTCACTTTAGAATTAAAATGTAAAGTGGTACACACACATTATTTCTAAAGAGATTCAATTTTTGTTTATTAGAAATTAAAAATTCACTGAGAGCAAGTTTGTTCTGTTGTCAAATGCTCAATCAAACTTGAAAAAACTTTAAAAAAAAGTTCAAGTCAAAGATTAGTTGTTTAGCTTTCATTCCTTTTAAATTAAAAATGTAGATATAAATAAAAAACATCCCTATCTTTGTATTTTCTTAGAGAGTATTTGAATGAGAAATCAACAAAGGAAACCTTGGCCATTCTTAGAGCATGTGACAATATTAACATATGGCAAATATTTAATCAAATTAAACATGCTTTTCTTGGTATAATACACTAACAAACGTAATTAATCATAAATATTAAAACATAATTATGTTTAAAAATAAGAGAGACACCAGACAAAACTTACTAGGTAATGGTGGATAAGTAATAACCGAAACAAAACACCAACACATAAAAATATATACACTAGCTTTCATCCACCGCAGGTAGCTTTGTCAAAAGTCAAGGATGTTTGGTCAAATTTATTTTGTCCCACTAGGCACAAATTGATGTTTTTAGTTTGCTTCATATTATATTTTTAAAATGGCAAGATAAATTGTGGGTTGGATTCAAAATATCCAAGTTAAATAAAGATTCTTGTCCAAGATTTAAAATAGTGGTTCTCTTGTAGTGATGTAGATTTAGACAACTTCTCAATCATGCTCGGGAGCTTTAACCACTCTCATCACTGGAGCTACTTGGATTCTCTGGACTCTCGGGTATCACAATTCGCGTTCTGCTTCTTGTCCTAGAAATATCATTGAAACATTCACTTTTATAAGATAGTTCAAGTCATTTGATATTAGATTACTCACTATTAATAAAATGACTACTATATACAGAAGAAAGTGCGAGAGAGAGGCATCAAACACATTATGAATAGTAATTAAACACTAGGAAAGGAACTTTCAAATACTCAAAGATTGATAGTAAGGTTCTATCTTCTTTATTATTTACTTTTCCTTATTTATATACTTTTCTTCTCTGACAGCGACATGTTTAGGTGATTTTTCACCATCTTTAAGTTTGAAGAAAATCAATGTTATTTCAAATAATTGTATAAAAATATGTTACATAGCTGTGAATTAAAAAAAAAAAAACATTAGACATTTTAGGA
>CABEEJ010000235.1:263350-273595 GCA_901482245.1 Timema douglasi | reverse complement strand
CCTATTTTAGGAAGTTGTGTTGCGCGTTTCACACTCCTCCCTTATGAGTTCCGATAGAATGAAACCTGGGTCGGGGGATTGGGCGGTGACGATCAATTTTCTTTAAGAGACATCCATTACCTCTTTGTCCTTTGGCAGCAGTGTAAAGTGTGAACTGTGTTGTTCTTTTCATTGTAAAGGCCATATTGTGTTCGTCCCCCTTTTATATGTTTCTATCCACCTTTCCTATACCTTCTTCCAAATATAATAAAAATATTAGACATGGAAATAGTTAGGAGAAACTATAATGTGATATATATAAAAAAAACTCTATTTGATATTTCATACATCACATTATACTATAGCTATAATGTGATATATATATATATAGTTTCTCTTACCCTATTTCCATTTCTAATATTTAATTTTTTTTAAATTCACAATTTTATTACATATTTTTATACAATAATTTGTAGGGTTGTGCAAAGACCATTTTTTTCAATTCGAAGTGAACTCGAATCGAATATCTGAAATTTTCTCGAAGTTGAATCGAAGTTTGAATATTTTTTTGATAGTGTTTTTACACTAGAAAAATATATTATTGTACTAATTGTTACTAATATTTTATTTTAATCTAATAAATCAAGTATATTACAACCTATAATTTAAATACTTAGGAGTTTTTCCAAATAAATATTCTTTTATATTATATATAAATGGCAATAATTGACCATAAATAGAGTATTTTAGCTGTTAATATTTTAATAGACGAAGCTTTGAAGAACAATCTTTTTTTTGAAGCAAAGTTGAAGCTGACATTTGTTTCTAAGTTTCGAAGCAAAGTCGAAGCTTCGCACACCCCTTATAATTTGAAATAACATTGATTTTCCTCAGACTTGAATATGGTGAAAAATCACCAAAACATGTTGTCATCATAGAAGAAAAGTATATAAAATAAGGAGAAGGGAATAAAAAATAAGATATAACCTTACTATCAAATTCTCCATTATGTTTGATATTGATAAAAGAAATAGCAATTATACATGGTAATATTATTAAAAATGGGTATAGAGGGACTTCATGAGATTGTAGGTGAAGTGGTATGAGCATTTAATGAGGATGTCAAAGAAAATGATAAGAGATGAAGTAAGTAGGAAAAAGACCGCAAGGAAGGCCAAAAAATGATGGGAGGAGCAGATAATAAGAAATATGCAAGTGAGAGAATAATGGAAGCAATTAAAGAAGGAAGAATGGTGGAAGAATAGAGGAAGATGGAGGTATTTTACTAAAGTGACCCGCCTAAAGGCTGGAAACAGTTGAGGATGATGATGAAAGTGTGACTTACCACTATTTATTGTTTATCTATGATATACATGTTTAGTCTTTAAAAAACTGGTTATTGTCTTATATGTATGATTAATATAAGGGAAAACATATATATTTTTGCAGAAAGAATCAAAAAGCCATCAATTTTATTCTTGGGTGTGATAGAACATGCATCTCGGCTCATTAAAAAAATGTTAGGGTGATACCTTTCCCTCACACTGATAATTAAGTTTTTAGTAAACCATGTTTTCAGTAAAAAAGGAATTAAGCAAAACTTGTTTAATTGATTTTTTTATTTGACTTAGATGGACATTTAGGGTGTTCCCATATATTTTTCTAAAATCCTCATGCTTTCATTGACAAGGCTGTTAAATTACCAAGAGATACTATCAACATACTACAGCAGCTTCTTCATCCTTTTATTGGAAGATTAATTAACTCAAAACAACATTTGACAAGAATCAATACCTTTAAAATTAGCAGAATATAAGCTTGAATACTATTCTTGCAGAGATTTGACTACAGTAGCTACATGGCTTCTTTGGTTCTGACTGACAGCTCACAGCTGACTTCTGACAGTCAACCTTTATTTACATACCTAAATTTTGACTGTCAGAAGTGACAGCTGCTAAACACATGTTTTTTGCAGATCATATGGTTCGGAGTAGGGATACATAATTTGGTCAGCTGTCAGCCAGCACCAAAGAAGCCATGGGGCTACTGTAGGTAGTAGTAAAATAAAAGAGAATGAAGTTTAGGGTACCCATCTATTTAACAGAAGGTAAGGTTGGTTTAGCTTTAATAAATTGATATTGTTAATGAACATAAAATACAAACCTAACATGGATTGACATTCCTAAATTTTACCTTTCTAATACTAATTTTTGACCAAAAAATTCGGGAAATGATTTTTCTTGACTAAGTTTTGGGAATATCTAATTACCCCAAACATTTTTCAGAAGTTTGGGATCCTGCACAGGTGTAAGTTATATTTTCTCTTTTGTTCATAATTTTTCTAAGAATCTGATTCAAATTTGAGATTCAAGAATCATCAATAAAATAAAGATATGGATTCATAAAATAGTAGATTTGACCAAACTCTGATAAAGACATCCTCAATATAACGTTTGTTCCCATGGCTCTACATTTCCACACCAAATGAAAAGGTCCAATCACCTTAAGTAATTATACTCACATAGGGCTACTTATGCTACTGGATAGAGAAGAGTCGCTTGAAGTAGGCTTCTTCCTCAAAGTTTCCTTTCTACGTGGTAGGTTGGTAATCTGCTCAGGCCCAGTTTCTTCGTGGGCGGAGAGGTCCTCAGAAATAGGCGAAATCACCTGCAAATATCATACATGTTTAAAGTGGTCACCATCAATCATATCCAGAGGCACAAGAAAAAATGCCAGATGAAAGGACAATCAACAAAAACATGCATCACAACTGATTAATTTATTTGTCAATGACCTAATTATTTTAAATTTCATAAGGACAGTCTAAGTTGGGACAAAATAGAATTTGGGAACCCTCCATCCATACCTGATCTGAAACTTTAGTGGCATCCACTTCCATCATGACAGAGGATGAGTCTCTGCCTGTTGTCACAGTTCCATCTGTTGTCACAGTTCTGTCAGTTGTCTCGGATAGAATCGTGCTGTTGATCAAAATTTGTTGAAACTTGTTGAGATACCGCACACACATCTTGTCTTCCACAATGCACTAGAATAGAAAATATTCTTTGTGAAGGTTTAGCAAGGAGGTATTAATCGCTGGATGCCAAACAGCCTCTGAGAAAAAGTAGTATGAATGTCCTCTTGGAACTTGATTAATTATTTTTAAGGAGATCAAATTAATTCAGTGATATCACAATTATTACTGCTATCGAAAGAATTGAGAATTTATCTTGAAATGACAAGTTTCAATATCTTGATTCTTAGCTCCGCGGCATTAAAAGTTCTGAGCTTTAAACAAAACAACAATATTCAGTAGGTGTGTGTGAATGAAAGTCTTACTTTTTTCAAATCGAGGTGAACTTGAATTGAAAAGGCTTATATGAAATATTCTCAAAGGTGAATTAAAGTTTGAATGGTTTTTTTTAACAATTTTATGCTTGGAAAATATTATATCGTGAATATTTATATAACTTTGTACACTAAAATCATTTAGAACATGTTTTATTGCACGGTTGTTTATAATAATTCTAATCTGATAAATAAAGTAGAGTTGGGTCGAATCCACTTCATTATGGATGTGAATCTTCATTTAACTTTCAAATCCTGAATATCAAATTCGAATCTTGGAAAAAATTATGAACCTCAGAAGAACAATAAATTTAGTAGATCATATATCCATCTTCCACTATCCTTCACCATTTTTTCTTTCAGGTTGGCTTCCTTCAATATAGCTTAGTTTACATTATTTTACAGTGTTTCTACACTCTCTTATTATACATTTCCAAGCCATAATTCAATTTGTCGGTGAGCTGGTGGTCCAGGGGTAAGGTGTCTGACTTGTGTTGGGGGTCCGGGGTTCAATCCTCGGTCCCGGCAGATTTATCTGATTACCAAACCCTTCCTTCACCTCTGACAAGACATCTGTGAATGTGGGGAATGCCAGGCCTCCACTGTGGTTCGAATTCCACGTTAAACTATAGGACCTCCATTTCATCTCACAATCACCCTACCATTACACATTAGCGTAAGTGCGTATAACCTGAACGTGTAGTAAGACGTGCTGCTAATAATAATAATTATTATTATTATTAAATTTATTATTTCCATTCTTCTATGTTATAAATGTTTAAAAAAACTTATAATCCATTCATTATAACATTTATACATTCAGTTAGAAGTTAACTTAAATAATACTTAGCACCATGTCGAGATTCGAAAATAAGATGCAAAAAGAAAATATTCACTATACCCCTTAGTGAAAGGGCTAATATCCAAATTTATATGAAACAATATTCCATAAACCCCAATTTATATTATAAATTTGAGATTGGTGGGAAACAAGCTCTGGACCTTTGGCTTAGTAGGGATATATGCCATTGACTGGAGAAATGCGTAGCAATACAAAATCTTGCCAAATTGTGTGTATAAATGCCTGTGTAATCAATTATTTATTTATTTCACGTATTTAACATGCACTTTCTGAATCGAATGATTATATCAGCACATGAGAATTTCGATGAGCAAGAGCGAATAGGACTACCAATTTTACCGGGAAAGCTATTTTCACATATATTCCAGCGTTCTTTTACATGCCATAATCAACATGGGACCAACAGCTTTACTTCCCCTCTGAAGGAAGTTGTGCTATGTATTTTTATCACTCAATAAAAATCTGTTGACCAGGCTATGTTTGAATCCACTAACATCAGATCCTTAAACTAGCACTCTACCCCAAGACCATCGAGGTCAATGAAATTAATTTTTAAAGATTACAAGTGTACCTCCTTCATTTTATTGGCCAACACCTCCAGTTGTTCCTTCAAGACTGCATTGTCCAAGTTGAGTTCCAGGTGAGTGAGCGCGTGCAGGAGAATATCATTGTACTCATAGTCTGGGATTTTTAGTATCTCGTTACAGAGGGATATTGCTAGATTGTTATGAACATTTCCCTGCAACAACAACCAATTATTTTTAGGGTCTCGTTACAGAGGGATATTGCTAGATTGTTATGAACATTTCCCTGCAACAATAACCAATTATTTTTAGGGTCTCGTTACAGAGGGATATTGCTAGATTGTTATGAACATTTCCCTGCAACAACAACAAATTATTTTTTTAGTACAGTCCTTTAATACCCATTAGGGTTATACTCACTCATAAGCAAATGCTATATTTAGAGTCGGGTCGAATCCACTATTTTACAAATCTAAATCTTAATTTTAACTATGAATCCCAAATTTTGAATTTGACTCGGACTCTTGGAAAAAATGATACGCATAAGAATAAATCAAACTAGACTAGTAGTAATTAGAAATAAAAACAAAATGTCAACTTTTTTTGCAATAAAGTATTTATTATAAAATTAATACACTCATTAAGTGAAAAATTAATGGTCTAGGATATGGTAAGGTTTGCCCTATAATTATATTATGTTGGGGCTAAGCCATGAATAAGTGGTAAAAGTGTTTAAAAAATGGACTAAAAATCTAAAAGAACTATTTAATCTTAAACTTGATATTCTCTTTAATCTCAAGTATCCTTTAGGATTTGAGGAGTACATCTCCCTGTAGGGTTGTTAACACAAACCACATAGTGCAAAACTGTACTATATAAATCTTAATAAATCATGACTACTCTAACTTCTCTCTCTAATAGGAGGCCAGCACAAAGTGAACAGCTGCATTCTTGATGGACAGGGAATATATGGTAGGGGTGTGCGAATCTTTGAAAGCTTCAACTACAATTTTCTGGTAAGAGTGTGAAACGAACAACAACACATCTATCATTCTTTTCATATTTCACAATACAATCAATACAATACAAAGTTAATTAATGCCGTGTTTTGGTAACAGAATTATAGAGGAGATAAGAGAAAGTATGTAAGTGACCAGGGGTGTGCGAAGCTTTGAAAAATTCAAAGTCGAATCAAATCTTGGTGTACTTCATATTCAATTCAAACCCACATTTGGCTTCGGCAACCATTCGAAGCTTTGTCTGCTATTCGAAGTTTAGGGATTATATTACATTTATATTTTTATAGCAAATAAGAGTGAGCCAAAATTACCTCAAGAAATAACATATATTTTA
The DNA here is from genome assembly GCA_901482245.1 of Timema douglasi. NCBI lineage: Eukaryota > Metazoa > Arthropoda > Insecta > Phasmatodea > Timematidae > Timema > Timema douglasi. The sequence goes on along the minus strand of CABEEJ010000235.1, from coordinate 267,529 downwards.
ATCATTCTAAGTTTTAGAACAATATTACTTTATTTTCTGTGTGTGTGGAACTGGGAAAATTTCCTCAACACTTTGAATTTCAAGACGTCCATAACATTAAACCTCTAGCCACCTTGCTCACAAACACTGATTGGAAACAACTGATAAAGAATTTGTTCCTCTTGAAAGTGTAGATTAAAATAAATCTTTATTTCTTTTTCAGTGTGTTGAATTAAACTTTTGAAGTATTTCTTGAATATTGAAAATATTTTTTCAATATTTTAAAATCTACACATGCAGCCATCTCAGCTTTTTACTAAATGATTCAGTATGTTCAATTTAAACTCCTGCTAATGTGTAGGTTAGCGGCAGAGTTTAGAGATAGTTGAGTGCATGCTTGAAGAACATTAAATTTATATATTTGGTTTGATGTTAGATTAATATATTCAATGTCAACATAATCTTTTAAATCAAAATTAAATAGAAATATATTAGAACTTCGGTTCAGTTTCGAGAATATTTCCCATATTCGACTCGACTTCGCTTCAAACCAAAAAAGTGGACTATGCACACCCCTATGAGTGACAGGAGAAGAGTGGACAAGAATATGGTAGGCAGAAAGGTGGAAGGACTGAGGGATATGGAGATGATGGTAATGATGATAATCATTAGACCAGCATTAGTTTTAAATATCTACTCAATCATTAATTTCAACTTAATTATACATGACAATAGCTACCTGGAATCCTTTATCCCCTATGCCTGGTTTGGTGATGCTGATAAGAAGCATCGTCACACTTTGAGGATTCACGTTAACTAGAGGACTGGTCGATGGGGCGTCTAGTATGGTCTTTAAAGTGGGAAGAAATGCCTCCTCGAGAGTCTCTGCACTCCACGAACAGGTTGTAACAAATTCAGTGAAGAAAGAACTCAACATTTGGCGCATGTATGTGTCATCACCTGAAATTATATTGGTATTCAAATATTTCCCTATTACCGTATAAATAAGGATTTGCCCCAAATTTGTAGCTTCAAAATCTAGGTGTTGGCTTAAAATTGCAGTCTAAGGATTGGGTTAGGCCTACATCAAAAGGTGACATTTTACATCTTTGTTTAATAAAAATACAATATTGTAAGACTGCCTTTTTTGCAGATTTTAAAGGTTTAACATAGATCACAGGATAATTGGTTATTTTCATGGATTTTATAGCTATTTTTTTTAGGTTATCATTAAAAATAGCTACTTAGTTGTGGTCTAATATGATATTGATTCCTTGATACCCACAGTATCGACTAGTATCGCAATGATCTAAATATGCTAAAAATCTCGATACCACTCTTTAGTATTCAACATGGTTAATGCCTCAAATGGGTTGGGAATAGTGATGGGCATAATCGAATTGAATTTTATTTAGATGTGCTGTTTTTCCTTACTTTTCCATTTACTTCCCTACGATATTAAAAACACAACCATTCACAATAATCAAAATAGACTTAAAAACAAATAATGAATTATCAAATTTTACATATTTAATTTTTAAATTTTGCATACATAGCTAGTGCTTGTCAAGTAAGATGTGATGAGCAAAAGCAATATTTGCAACCAAAAAATAAATTCCTTGGAAATTCTGCAGCCCTAATTAGATTTTAAGTCAACATAGGTGTTTTGTTTTGTAAATAAAAAAAATATTGTTAGCATTACAAAATAAGTCTAAAATAATTATTATTTTCATCATTCATGATAAAATAAACACCACTTTAAAAAAAAAAAACAGAACCACTGAAAAACTGGGGGTTGTCTTAGATTCAAGTGAATATGGTATGAAGGACATCGATTATGTTCAAAATAGTTTCTCAGTTGATCCAGAATATAATTGTAACTAAATTATAAGAGATAAATTGTTATAAAATGAATTTATATTCACTAAAAAAATTGGATCAAATGGTTGTATTTAAACAATGAGAGGAAGAAATAAGGTCAAGAGCAAGACCTACATACTTAGCAGAAAAATGTATGCCTTAACATTCAAGATAGGTGTGTTTTTGTGATTGAATTGGTGTAAATGTTTATGATCTAAGCATTTTTGTGCTATGAAAAGTAAAGTCGAAGTCGAAGGTCAAATCTCCTTTGGCTTCAACTTTGAAATCTACAATAACCTCTGCATATTCAAAGAGATTCTAAGGAAGGATAAAACTTTGATAAATTATAAAACAATTATATCTAGCTTACTAAATACTACATATTTCAATATTTGATCATTTTAAAACAGTTACTAAACACAATTTTAACAATGACTAGTAATTTAACTACCATAAAGTAAGCATAGATCAAAAGCGGGTAAATAAATGTTATAAAATTATATTCACTATCGCCAACATAATTTTGTAAAAAAACAAAAAACCATATTATAAAGAAATAACACCAAAGTCACTGGTATGAAGCAGAGAAATCGCTTTAGTTGTGCTATAACCCCAGCTCACATCTAATGTTTAGTCCATAATATTCTATTGCTTTGGAATCATGTGACAAATTTAAAAATGCATTTTGTCACAGTTTTTCATAGATTCTTTGTGTTTTCTTTACTATTCAAAATGGCTGATACAGAAAGTGGGGAACAAAAACAGAATTTAATTTATAATAATAATTATTATTACTATAGAAATCCAGATAAAAAGACATACAAATATAAAATTTACAAAATAATTTTATCAACTCCATGATATAAGTACATATTAAAACTTTATTGATAATTTACTAATCTTATCAGTAAGCCTGTGTGCATTAATTACTCGACTTCGACTTTTCTTTGCAAGTTTTAAGCATTGCTTAAACTTCACTTCACATTTAAAAATTGGCTTTCGCACACCCCTAATTCATAGTTAATTATTATTTGTTAGAGATACTTAAAAGTTAAAACATTTAGAAGATTATATACTTGTACTTTAAGTTATTTCTTTAATATTTTTTATGAGAACATAATTTTAGGCAGGTATGTATATATTATATGACAATTTGCAGTACATGTAGGTGTATATAAATTACCAACTGTTATATCATATTCCACCACAATTATCATCTTTTTTAATGAAATAACACTCAAAAGTAACTTTTTCACTTCATCTTGCTTAGCACTATTTAGTTGGCAACACTTGATGTTGAGACAGTCCCTAGTTAAATCACAACAAAACACATTACAAATTTACATTTAAAAGGATTTCTAATTGAAAGTGCTTACTTGAGAGTGGGTTAAACCACATGACTATTAGGCGAGTGATAAGGTTGGCCGACATGATCCTGGACGCCAACAGAAGTTTGCATAGACCCAAGGCGGCAGTGTTTCTCAATGGGATGCTCTGCATCAGAATGAGGCGCAATATAGTATATAAAACAACATACCGATATACATTATATATAGAGAGCTTAGGCCTCTATTGTGTAATGTATATATATATATATATATATATATATAATCTTACATTACACAATAGAGGCCTAAGTTGTAAATTAAGATTTATTTCAATCATGCTTACCATTTTAATCAATCCCAACCACCCATCGCAAAGTATTGGTTGAAATCCAGCCAAATTAAACAATCTAGACTCATATTATTGTTTGGAAATCAAATCAATCAAAATTTGAGTGTCTTATAAGTTATTTTTAAAAGTGTTGATAGAACGAGTTAAGTTTCTAAAAAAGATGTGAAATAAGCAAACATATTAGGCCTAGTTATCATTTGATCAACTATAATCATCTTGAGGTATTATAATATATTTTGATAAGAAAGGTAAAATAAAAATACAAACAGATTTAAAAAAAACTAAACAACATGCTTAATTAACAATTAAACATAAATTGGAAATAGTGAACTCAATAATGCCTAAGTATGTATTTATTATTATTATTAATAGGTGACCTGGTGGTCTAGGGGTAAGGTGTCAGACTTCTATGCTGGCGGCCGAGGTTCAATCCTCGGTCCCGGCAAAGATTCATCTGATTACCAAACCCTTCCTTCACCTCTGACAAGACATCTTGTGAATGTGAGGAATGCCAGGCCTCCACCGTGGTTCGGATTCCACGTTAAACTGTAGGTCCTTCATTTCATCTCACAATCACCCTACCATTACACATTAGCGTAAGTGCGTATAACCCGAACGGGTAGTAAGACGCGGTGCTAATAATAATAATAATAATAATAATAA